>PVHX01002405.1:0-169236 GCA_004024805.1 Geosciurus inauris | reverse complement strand
TGGAGGAAAAACAGAATTAAAATCACAGATCTTAGCATCATCTTAGATTCCTAACCAACACAGGACTACCAGGTCATCTCAGTTTTCTTTTTAAAATAAATTAAAATATGACAGTACCAGTAAGAGCTAAAACCAAAACATTTGGGCATATGGTATTTCTAATTTTATTCCTCTTGTCTCCAAATCAGAAACTTAGGCATTTTTCCAGGAGTCTTAGGCATCTTTACATCTCTAAATATACCAAAAAATAATAACAGTTGTATATAATATTCCTTAAATGTTATCTAGCAAAGAAGCATTAGATCCTTCAAAGATATACAAGGCTGCATATATTTTGTTTACAATATTTTCCACCAAAAAAAAAAAAAGGAAAACAATTATCTTATTCTTAGTTTTCAGGATATCTTAACATTTTGCCCTCAAGATATTAGGCATTGAATGGTTTTTCAATACATTATTAAAAGCACAAAATTTTACATCAAATTTTCTAGATTAGACTTGCCATGACCCATAATGTGGATACTATATGAGAGGCTATGAATATACAAATCCCTATTGGAAGACTGAGCAGCATGAGTGATCTTTGAAATGATTTGTTGTACTATAAAGCTCAAATAAACTATTTTAAATTTTAGGTAATGTTAGTTTCCAAAACCTTTTGAAAAAAAATCTGGACTTTGCAAGGGAGGGCTCTATTTTTTTTTTTTTTTGAGCTGGCAGAAGTGGTCCAGCAGGGCCATAGTAGCTGGAGGTCCACATCACTTCTAAGAGGGTGGATGGCAGCCAACTTGCTTTGCAAGTTTGAAGATCCACACTCACTAGTTTTGAATTCTGGACAACTAGACTGAAAGTAGAAGAAAGACCTGCATCTTAAGACTAAATCAAGAAAAAGATGAAAGGAAGAAGAGAGGAGGCAGAGGGAGTGCCAGGCTCTGATGCCAAGCCTGAGAATAGGACAGGGCCAAGGTGCAGCACAGGGTCTGCAATATTGATTGGAAGCAGAGAGATCTCCCTTGATGACTCCTGGCTCGGTGTATACAGCAATTTGCAAACATGCTTTCTTTATGACTTTAACAGCCATTACTTCCACACAGAACCTTTATAGACTGTTGGATTCCTTGCATGTAGGAGAAGGATGGAGACTGTCTCTCCAGTTCTTTACTACATGACCTCAGTGTCCTGATTCCTAATTCCAGTGAAGCATCATCCTGGGGAGAAGTGGTGGTCTTAAAGCACATATGGGCAGAAAACAGTAGATCCTCTTTGCCAGGGCCTAGTGCCTTCTGATTCTTTCTTCAAGTCCTCCTCCCACTGAGACTATCTCTAACCAGCTCCTTTTACTCAAGGAAGAAATTCTACAGGGTACTTCTTCCAATTCTGTTCTAACCTTAATGAGCTCACAACCAGGACTACTGAACCAAGTCAGACTTGGAAGGGGCTGCAGGGTGAGGAAGTGGATCAGAGTCACTGTAATTAAATGGTTCAGTTCTACCAACGTAAGTTTATTGGTTAAGATTTTTAAGTTCTTTGGTGGCAGGAACTCCGTATTACAATATTGGAGTTCCACGGCACCTACCACATGTCACATGTTCAAAAATTCCATTATACTAAATTAATGGATTTACCCTACTACACACTCAGCTCTTTTAGCTTTCCAATCTACAGGGGAAATGACCACTTCTGGCCCAAAATCTGCGCGCGGGCGCATGCGCGCACACACATCATAATGAAAGGAAATCTGTGTTATGCAATACATAAACGTTTTGTCCAAAGTCAGATGTGTATAGTTCACGTGATCTGCATTTTCAAACATCAAGTAGACCGGGAGCCCGAATGAAAATGTGCCTATTTAGTCCAGGTGGGGTCATCAACAGACTTTCCCTTCACCTGGTGTACCCGACCCGCTGCCACAACAGCAGCTGGTCTTCCCCAAGGTTGTCCAGGAGCCTCAGCTCTCAAGACTTGAACCTGCCGGAGTATTTAACACCCATGGTCACCCTCGAGGGCGGCTAGGTCAACGAGACACACCTGAGGCTAGTTCTGGGGCTCTTTAAACGACAAAGAAGGTCAAGGGCGCCCAGAACTGGGTCCAACTGAAAGCAGGAAGGGCAGTAGGATGTGTGGCCAGATGCAGAGGGACAACTGAGGTTTGAGAGGTAGGGGGGCAGCTGAACAAGCAGATGGCAGGACTGCCTCCCTGCCTGAGCTTTGCAGATAACCGGAGCTTGAACAAAACATAGCTCCGCTCGAGTCCCAAGCCCCTGACCAAGCCCTACCTGGGCCCCAGCCCCGGTTCGCACTCACCAAGAATCCCACCAGGTAGAGGCAGAGCAGGAAGCGGCGGGCTCGGACAGCACCGGGGACCGGAGGTCCCGCCTCCGCCCTCGGCTGGGGCGGAGGCTCCCGGGTCGCCGAGGCCAGCCCGGGCGCCGAGCCCAGGCCCCGGCGACCCCCCAGCTCCATAGGAGCTCCAGCTGCGAGTGCTGACGCCGCAGCAGCCGCCCGGCCCCGCCTCCGACGCGCCAGCCCCGCCCCAAGCGGAAGCGGGCAGCGCGCGTGCGCGGGGCAGCTGAGCGGTGGGGGCTCCGCGAGTGGAAGCTTGTCATTCAGCGGCTCGGGGTCCCAGGCTGGTCCAGAGAGGGCGCGTATAGGCGGGTTAGTTTTGTGTGGATTTTACGAGGATGCTATGTTTCCTTGGCTGCTCTGTCACTGAAAGATGGGAGGGAATTTTCATAATTTTTGTGCTAACTGGGGGTCGTCCTAGATATTGGCCCACTCTGGCTTGAAGAGCCCCTATTCTGGTCCTTCGTTCATTGTGACAGAGTAAGTTAATTTGGATCATCAAGCTTGGGTGTGTTCATTTGAAAAACAAGGGGAAATAATGTAGGCCAACATCTAGAGTGTCGGGTGCTCTGCAGTGGGAGCAATACTGCCATAATGAAAAATTTTTAAAAATATATAGACATACAATAAAGAAATAAAAACAAAAGGGAATTGTAACAAATGCTATAAGGCACGGTCTTGATGTGGAGGCTAATGAAGTAGGGAGTGAACTGCTTTAGAAAGGCAGTTTGGAGGAGGGGACATGTAAGCTAAGAAGAGTTGCAGAGATATTTGTGGCTGAAATTTTCTGAACACACTGAGGGAACAGAAAGGTAGGCAAGGACCAAGATCGCTGAGGACCTAAATGGTCATGCCAGAGTGATAGGAAATAGTGAGTAGTGGGAACATGAAATTAAGGGAATAATTCTATAAACTGGGCCCACTGTGCTGACCCTCTCATGCTTTCTTTTTAAAAAGCAATTTACCTGCAGCCCTGTCTGGCTTAAGTTGACAGGATATATTACATTCCTCAGCAAACTACCAGTTATCTGCAGGAGAAATGCAGGCCCAAAATGCTGATATGAAGAGTACAAGTTACCCTGAATTGGGAGACTTTTGTGACCTTTACAGAGTAGAACCTGGAAGTCAGGGTGATAAGGATAATTCCCTTAAGCACAAAATCTGTAAGAACAGGTTCCAAGTAGAACAAGTCAACAAGAGCCAAAGTGATCTACAGGTGTCATGTGCAACAGGGACTTGAAAGGTTGATGTCATCTTATTGAAGACATCTGGACTGGATCCAAATGAAACTGTTGGTCTTTAACTCCCCAATCACTCTGAATCTCCTTTGTCAGTAGCTGTAGTTTACTGTCCTGAATCTGAGGAAACTAGCCTTCTTTTGCTTAAAATTTTGTGATTGAGTCATCTGAGATAGAGGTGTTGAAGGGTTAAGTTCATATTTTCCAAGATCATTAATTACCCACCATGGCCACTAGATACATAGCTAAGTTGCTCCAGGGCATAGATACACACTGTGACTTGGGGGATAATTGCTTACACATGAATTGAAAGATTCTGCTAATATATAGTCAGCAGAAACTTTAGAACTGTATGGAGGAGAGGGTTTTAAGGATATTAGATTAAGAGAGCAAGGAATATTAAATTAGGTAAAACTCATTAATGGGTGCATTCACTAGAGATTCCAGATGTGATATGTTAGCTTGTGCAGCTGGAGGTAGCTCTAATAGCTTACTTACTTGGTTAGCTGAATCTTAGACTCAAAATGGGCTATGTTTAATGAAGTTTAGATGCCAGAGTTTTCCTAGAATAATATGAAGAAAAGAACCCAAAAGCTTGGGAAGATACACATGTTATAATGAACTTATCATGTATGAATTGCAGTGTGGTCTCCCAAAATAGTTCACAAGAAGGCCCAAAAGACATTCCCTTCACTAATGCATTCAGAAATATGTTGTGGGAGCTTTGCTTGCATTCCTGTAAAGGTTTGTGATTGCCCTCTTTTGTAGGCCAAGACTAGCCATGCGTGGTACAACTAGTGAGAAGAGTTCTTGGCTTAAACAGGAATGAGATTCCAAGATTGTCAGAGACTTGGTGGCAGCATTTGAATTCCAAAGATAATATGGGCCCATTTCCCATAAAGGGCAGCTGGGATATCCCAGTAATCTGAATGCCTGGGTCTGCAGGTATTTTTGACTATGACTAACTGAGTAGTATCCCTAAGAAGGAATAGGTAGGAGGCTTAAGCTTTATAATAGAAGAAATTCTAAAACTAATACCTCAAATTCTGACTTGATTTGCCACAATTGAAGAGAATAAGTTTCCAGTTCCCAGCCAAGGGATAGAATTTCAAGAAGTTTCAAAAGATAACTGCCAGGCCTGCTAGATAACTCTTTTTTTTTTTTTTGATCAGGTGATAAATGGAATCTTAATTTAAGCTCAGTTTATAGTGGGTCCAATTGCTCAATGGATTTCCTCAGTTCCTGAATGTATGATTGGAATGGTATACTTGACAACTGGCAGTGTCCACACCTTAGCTCTCTAACCTATAGGGAAGCTCTATTAAGTAGAAAAGCCTAAGTGGAAGTCTCTAAAATGTCCTTGTAAAGACAGTAAAACAGAAGCAATACTTCATTCCTGTGGAGCTAGAGATGAATATCATCATCAAAGGCTATAAGAAGCAAAGGTAGCCAGAACTATTCCATCCCATTTAGCTCACTGCTTGCCCTGTGAAGAAATGAAGTAAATCCTAGAGAATGGGTGTGAACTGTCCTGAACATAGCCGTGGAGACTCCCACTGTAACTACTGGCCTGGCGGATGCTTTTTTCTTTTTCTTTTATTTTTTGTCCATACCAGTTGGTAAGGGCAAATTAAAAAGAGAAATTTGCATTTACTTTACAGTACCCACAGTACATAGTCACAGTTTTGCCTCAGGCAGAGTCAGTTCTTCTGTCTCTTGCCATAGGAAAATTGTTCACAGACATCTTGATCATCTGGACAATCCACAAAACATCCCACAATACATGTACACTACATTTACAATTTTCTACTGGTTGGATCTGATTTGCAGGATGTAGTAAGAACTTCAAGTAACTTACTAAGTTAAATGCAAACTAGTAGATGGGAGATAAATCCCACCAAAAATCAGGGCTGTTCACATTGAAGTTTCTGAAGGATCGAAGATATGAAGCATATAAATTGATCCCCTTCAAGGGGAAAGACATCTCCTATATCTCTTGTCATCTACCATGAAATATAGACATGACACTTGTTAGGCCTGTTTGAGTGCTGGAGACAACATATTTACATTTGAGTATGCTACTTCAAACCAACTAGAATGTTACCAGTAAGGTTGCCAGTTTTGAGTGGGAAATCCAGTAAGAGAAGTCTGTGCAGCAAGTTTAGGCATCAGGACAAGGTGATCTTATAATCGGGCCTCATGGTTCAGTATATCCACTGATCTTAAGAATATCTATGGCAGAACTGGGGATGTAACTCAGTGGTAGAATGTGTAACTCAGTGGTAGAGTGCTTGCCTAGCATGTGTGAGGACCTAGGTTCAATCTCCAGCACTACCAAAAGCAAAACCAACCAACCAAGTAGACAAACAAAAATCTATGGCAAATATGAAAACTGCCTGCTCCCTTTGTCAACCCCAATGTGAGCATTTTAGCACAGATCTCTAAGATATAATAGCAAATATATACTCTCTTTAGCAGATATTTGTTATTCTTTTGGAAGCTTCTAGATTCCTCCCAGACCTTGGTAGGGACTATACAAGTAACAGTGGAACATGTGGCCTATGAACTGCATGTTCTCTGAATCTCTGTATTAGTTTCCCATTGCTGCTGTAACAGATTATCACAAAATTGACAGTTAAAAATAACAAATTTATTTTCTTACAGTATTGACAGAAATCTAAAATCAGTATCACTGGGTTGTAATCAAGGAGTCAGAAGGGCTGTGCTCCTTCTGAAAACTCTAGAGCAGGATGCTTTCCTTGTTTTATTTTGTTTTGTTGTTTTAGTTTCTGGTAGCTGCCAGCCTGCCTTGGATTGAAGCTTCTTCACTCCAGTCTCTGATGCTAAGATCTTCAAAGCTCTCTCTGCTCTGTACTCACATTACCTTCTCTTGTGTGTACGGGTTTTAAGGATTCATGTGATTGTATTTAGGAACTATCTGAATAATCCAGGTTAATCCCCAATTTCTTGAACTGCAATTTAATCACATCTGCAAAGAACTTTAATTTTTCCATGTAAATTAATACTCATAGGCCCCAAGGATTAGGACATGAACATATTTTGAGGAGTCATTTTTTGGCTCACCATACCCATATAGACATGAGGTGGTATGTGTGCAATATCAAATGGATGATCAATTTTAGGCTATTGTAGAAAGTGAAAATAAATTGCTTGTACATATCAACTAAAATTTGTAGCTTGATTCAAAATCCTTCAACACTGCCAGGCACGGTGATGCTCCAAAAGAAAAGGCAGGAGGATTGCAAGTTCAAATTAACCTCAACAACTTAGTGAGGCTCTGAGCAACTTAGTGAGACCCTGTCTTTAAAAAAAAAAAAAAAAAAAGGTGCAGGGATATGCTTTGGTGGTTTAGTCTTTAGTCTCACTAGGTTCAATCCCTTTTAATCCCTCGTACCACTCCCCTAAATTTTCCTTCAACACTGAAACCCATCACAATGTCTCCTCACATTCTATCCTTGCCTGTAGCCTCCTAAGGAGTTCATTATAACCAGCTGACCAAGGAAGAAACAAACTTGAGCCTGGTTTACAAATAGCTATGCAAGGTATTCTTCATTGCCTGAACGTGGGCAGCTAGACTACTGCATACCACACGGGCAACTCTGAAAGATAATAGTGAGTACAAATATTCCCAGTGGTTGGAACTTCAAATGCTTTGTGCTTTTGGTTGTCTATTTTGTCTAGAGTGAGAGATGGACAAAAATAAATTATACTATTCGTGGACAGTTTCTAACAGGCTGGAGGCAACAGATTAGTGACAAGGAAGTCTGGAGAAGTATGGTAAAGGATGTCTCAAGGGAGAACAAGGTGTGGAAGGCATTTTTGTCCTATGTGAATGCCTATACATGAGCTTCCACTGCAGAGGCAGCTCTTAATGATCAGATGGACATGTGCCCTCCTTGGATGTCACCACTCATACAATGTTTCTTCAACAAGCCCTTGGACAAAGTAACTGATGACTTAGTCGGAAGCTATCTATGGACTAAACAGTATGGCCTTCTCCTTACTAATGCTATTTATTTCTTTACACCTAATCTGCCAAAAGAAGAGACCAATATTGAGATCCTGCTATGCCTCATTTTCTGGAGAAAACTAATTAGCAACCTGGTAGATACATTAGACCTCTTTCATTATGGAAGGTGCAGTTATTCTTAGTGGAATAAACACATATTCTCAATATGATTTGCCTACTCTATTCAGAATGCTTGTGACACCACCACCTTCTCTGGAGTCACAGAGTACCTTACTACGGCACTTCACAAAGCATTGCTCTTGATCAGTGTTGTCATTTAACAGCTAAAGAAGTGAAACAGCGAAATAATGGGCTTGCCTATGTTGAATTAACTGATGGTATTAATCATTACCTAGGAGAAACTGACCTAACTGAATGGAAGATTGGTTCAAAGGCTCACTTATAGTGCCAGATGGTGATAACACCCTGAAAAGACAGAGGTATGTCTTAAAGCATATAGAATTTGCTTTGGCTCAGAGCTAATTTATAGGGCTGTCTGTTCAGTGGACAGAACACATGAGTTTGGAAATCAAGGGCGGAAAGCGAGAGTGCTTCCTTTTAATATTCAGCTAATAATTTACTGACAGAACAATTGCTTCCCAACCTGAGAACTTTGAGCTCTGCTGGCTTTGAGAGCAAAATCCCGGGGTGGAAAAGCTTCTACCGGAAGGCATAACAAAGGTTCTACTGAATTGAAAGAAGAGGCCACCTCTTGGGCATTTTGGAAGTAAGATAAATGAGCCAGGCGTGGTGGCGCACGCCTATAATCCCAGCACTTTGGGAGGCTGACACGGGAGAATCGTGAGTTCAAAGCCAGCCTAAGCAACAGCGAGGCACTAAGCAACTCAGTGAGACCCTGCCTCTACATAAAACATAATATCGGGCTGGGGAAAAGAAAAAAAAAATAGATGTCAACTATAACTTCCTGAGTGTTACAGAATGAGGACTGTAGAAGCTTCACATATTTTCTCTTTGTTTATTATGCGTATATGCTAACTATTTTCTCCTTCTGACACCTTCTTCCAAATACAATTTTATATACAGGTAATTGGAGCTTAACTTTACAATTTAGTATTTAGGTAATGATATTTAGTGATACTGACTGAATTTGAGGAATAATGAATACAACTATTGAGACTGTTTCTTTTTGTAAGATAGAAACAGAGCTTTATTTTTGTTTCATAGAATAGAAGGATGCATTTGGAATCTGAGTAGCTAAAGGGTGGAATGTGCCAGTTATCACTTTATTTCTCTCAGTTTCAAATATGCGCCTCACTACCCCTACTTTGTGCTGGTGGAACTGGACCCTATAAACGCTTCTTATTGAATGGAATGCCCAGTTCTGTCAATAGATGGTGCTAAGGGACACCGCAGGAGGAAGGGGTTTCTCTTACAGCTTCTGCGTTTCTCTCTTCTTACTTCTGTGGAGAGTGGCAGCCAGAAGAGCACGGGACATCTAGTGGTCCTTATCCCCCAGAAGTTTTCGTGGAACCCATGTAGGCAGCAAATTTTACTGGCATGCCAGTTGGTTTCCAAGTCAGCCTCCCAAAGCCACAGCAAGTAGTTCCAAGTTATTTCCACAGGCAATCCTGATGATGTCTTCTCAGTGAGTTTTGTGAAGAAAATATTGTGTAAAATAGGCATGAGGAAGAAATAAATTTATATTTGAAAGGAAGAAGTAGAACTGTCTTTATTCACAGACCACATAGTCTATGCAGAAAATTCTAAGAAATCTACAAAAAATTCTACTAAAATTAATAAAGTGACTTGGGTAAGGCTACGTAATACCAAGTCAGTATAGAATTTTATTCATATATGTTATTAGAAGTCAGAGATTGAGAACAGAACCAACTTCAAAATATTAAATAGGGAAAAATATAACCAAAATGTGTGGAGATACAATCCTTCTTTGGTCTATTGAAGTCCTACACTTCATGTTGGGTATACCAGGGTGGTACTGATCTGACCAATTTTTTACTTTCACCAGGTGATAACATCTGTGGCCCTGAAACATGAGATAATGTCTCCCAACTGGTCAAGAAGATAGCTTGCTTACTGTGTAGGAAGGCAATGGATACACCAAGCCCTGTCTTCCTCAATTGTGATGAAAACCAGTATGTGTGCAATATCCATAAAGGTCTACTGCATCGTGCCTATAAGATACGGAGGCAAGGGAAAGCAATCCAGATATGCTCATGTTTGTATTACTTGCTGTTTCGTGAGCAATGAAGTTTTTTTCCTCTGGCTCTGTAATCTCATGTCTTCTTCTGACATCCATGAAATTATAACAGGATTAGTTTCTAAATGGGTTAAGTTCAAACCAAAGACCCAACAGTGTTCAGTATACTGAAAAGAATGAAACATTGCTGACGTGAAAGATGTGAAATAAGACTAAAATAAATAATTATGACACCATCATGAACTGGAATATGGAATATGATTAAGATAACCCTTCTTATTTATAGCATACCACATTGACAACTTGTCATTTTATTGGTTAAATATTACAAGATTATGCCAAGAGTTGGTAAGAGATGAAACAATAATAGTGTTGGGAATGGATAATTGCATAAGTACTTTGGGAAAGAGTTTAGGATTTCTTAGCAAGTGAAACAAATATCCACCTACCTTATGACCTAGTTTTCATACTCTGATACATTTACCAAAGAGAGATGAGAATATATATAAAACAAGATTTTATCATATACACAAATGTTCACACAAACTTTATTTTTCCTACCCCCAAGCTGGAGACAACCTAAATGTCCATCAATAAGTGAATGGAGAAACAAATGTGGTATATCCACACAACTGAATAGTATTTAGCAATGAAAACCATGAACAGTTCCTATAACAAGGTGGAGACAGGGAGTCTTTATAGAAAATCAAAGTAAAAAAGAGAAAAATAAAACAAGAGTTCTCAAAGCAATTGATGTCTTTGACACTTCTGCCTGTGAAAATATTCAACACAGTCAAGCTGTGGCCAGATTAATGTGCAAGCTCTCACTAAAAGCCTAGCTACCTGAGATTCTATATCATGTCTTCACCAGAAAATTACAATGCATGCTAAGAGATAAGAAAAACAGGCTAAAGACACAAATCAAGCATTAGAGCCATACTCAAAGATGACACAGGTCTTGGAATGATCAGACAGGGAATTTAACATAACTACTGACAGTATTAAGGGTACGAATAGGAAAAAATAGACAATATGAAGGAACAGAGATAATATAATCAGACAGATGAAAACTAAGAAAGAATGGAAAGGAAATGATAAAAATCAAGAACACTGTGACGGAAATACAGATTGCTTTTGATGGACTCATCAGTAGGTTAGATTCACTCATGGGAAGAATCACAGAGCTTTAAGATAGGTCAATAGAGGATTCCCAAACTGAAAAGCAAAGAGAAGAAAATGAAATTTTTAAAGAAGAATCGGATATTCCTATGTGTTAGAACAATTTCAAGAATTATAAGATAAGCATATTGGATTACCAGATGGAGAAAAAGACAGAACAATTATTTTAAGTAGTAATGGCTCAGAGTTTTCCAAATTTAATGACAGACACCAAATTACGAGTTCAGATAGCTCAGAGAACACTGAACAGCATAAATACCAGAAAATCTACAATGCAGAAAACCAAAGATAAAGGAAACACTGAAATAAGCCAGAAGACAAAACCACCTATATAGAATTTTACCATTAGATGTATAAGGTTTGAAAAATGAAACATACCACCACCTCATATGGATCTCCTGTGGTTGTGAATGGGACAGTCATGCTTATTCTTTTTTTTTTCTCTTTCTGGTGATGTTGTTTCTATCCTAAGGAAATTCTTCCATTTGAGTGTTTTTTGAAGAAAGTCTTCTTTTTTCTGGAATCTGTAATAATTTTCCTCTTCTTTTGTCATTCTGTCTGATTTGTCACAATAGAACATTTTCCCAAATGTTAGAGTCAAACCCTATGGAAATGATTATTGGTGATTCTTCATTGTCTTTGCAGCTATTCATGAGTGAATAGAAATTTACCGAATTAGTTTGGATTAAGGTATTGGAATGAGTATCACTGAAGTCCATTCTCTCTCAGACTACAGAACTGTTGCAATGAATTCTTTCAAGAGTTAATGTACTTAAAGCTCATTAATTGTGTTCTTTCCATAGCTGGCAGCATCGAACCCTTTTACAAAGTGAAATATATTTTTAATACAACTTCCTTCATGTGAGCCATTTGTGTAATTAACTCTCAATTTTTTTTTTGTTTTGCTACGGTGTGTTTAACCCAGAGGTACTTTACCACTGAGCTACATCCCCAGCCTTTTTTATTATTTTTTAATTTTGAAACAAGTTCTCACTAGGTTACTTAGAACCTCACTAAGATGCTGAGGCTGCTTTTGAACTTGTGATCCACCTACCTCAGCCTCTGGAGTTGCTGGGATTGCAGGCATGATGTAGCCATAACTTTTAATTTAATGGAGAGTAAACTGCCTAAATTAATGAAGTGAATGGGCCTGCAGATCTTGACACAGTTGTTTTCAATACAAGCTTAATATTCACTAATATTCATTAAGACCTTATCACTATAGTACTAAGCATCTTAGTTAAGGCTATTCCACATCTTATACCATGAAAACAGCAAATTCCTGCTCTGCAATATTTTTAATATATAGAAAACTCAACAACTGATCATATGGTACTGTAGAATGCAAGTTTACCTATGGCCAGAAGATGGCAGTGTTCAAACAATTCTATGCGAATGGATGAGATTGGTAGTTCAGTTTAACCGTCAGCAGTATTGAACAAGGTCTTAGGGATGCAACAGAAAACAAAAATGATAAGAACCACTTCTTGCCGCCATAAAGTTTATTTATTATTATTACACCATGTGTAAGACTAAAATATCTCTGAAAATGCCTCAAAATGTTTATGATGTGGCCATGTGGTCATATTGGTTAGTCTGGTATTAGAGGGTAGGAGGATGTCCAGGAAGTATAACATGAAGCTAAGTTTAACAGCATTGCTAGAATCACAGATATGTGGGTCATAGTAAGTAATTACTGTTTCAGTAATGTTCATAGGAAAGTAATTTAGGGTCATCATTAAGTTTACTGTCTTATGTCTCAGACTTAGACACAATCCCTTATCTGTAATCCCTGGGAACAGATGTGTTTAGAACTCAGAACTTGGGGGACTTTAGAAAACTGGCCCGGTGCATATACTGTAGAGAGCTAGGGAGCTCTCTCATCAAACTTTCATATATATGAATTTAAATATATGAGAATTCACATTACAATCTATATGCAGCCTCATATTCATCTGATATGTGTTGCTAAAAGCTTTTGATTTTCAGAGACTTTTAGGTATTGGATTTCTGGATATTGTAAACCTATGTTATCACATGAACAAAACAATGTACCCTGAAGCTTCAAAAAAAAGTGTCTCAGTTTTCTTTTATAAACTATCCCAGTTTTCTGGAACATAGAGTCCATGAGAGTTTGATTTTATATTTGTTTACAAATTTGTTCATCATTTTGGGATATGGAATTCTGTCATGCCTGTGTTCCTTAAACTGAAATGGACCTGAATTAAGATTTTTGAGAAAGTTTAAATGGTTTATTAAATGTTTTGAGATCATTAAGAATAGTACAATATCAGGGTCAGAAATTTTGACCTTAGAAAAAAGAATGTTTTCTTATTTTAATTTTCAGCATATTGACCGATGATCTATAGTTTATCTATCTATCTACATACGCACATGCAAATTCATACACAGTTAATTTAACAAAGAGGCATTGGATCAAAACAGGCAAAGGTTTCCAGTGTTTATGGTCCTCCAACCCTTTGGTTGTCACATTTAACATGTAAAAATCAAGGGAGAAATTTATCATAATATCTTGAGATATTTGTGACTTTTTAACTTTTATGTTTAAAAAAATTTAAATTTTTAAAAATTTTTTAAAAATTTTAATTTAAAAAAATCAGAATTAAAAAATATCCTCACCACAATTTCTTTAGGTAACTAGAGATTCTAAAAGGGGAATTATCTCCAGGAAGTGAGGAAGATCACCAAATGAAATCATGACAGTGGAACTCCTCAGGATGGTGGAGGTAGGGAGGGATGACCAAAGAGTTCTAGGAGCTTTCCCAATGGAGAAACCAAGTTGAAGAAGGGTTTGGGGACTGGCACAGTAATCTTCTAACACCTGAATTCACAAACTGTCTCTTTTGACTTGTTTTGTTCTAGTTTTCATCTCCTTCTCAAAAGCATTTAAAGCCCCTTACATAAATGTGTAAAATAGCAAATTTAAAAACATATGTGAGAGACCAGGTCAACAGGAAGGGAATTCAGAAAGAGAAAAAGCTGGACACCGCCATTTGTACGTTTCCTGCTGGGTCTTCCAGGTATCACAACAAAGAGAGAACTCTGTACATGAAAACACCACCCCATTGAGCACCCTTGTCATCCCAGGACACAGCATGTTCCTCCCTTAGCAAAAGCGATACTTTATGTAAATATTTTGTTAAATGAATCAAGATTTATAGTGTCTTTAATGTTATGAATAACAGTAGTGCTCTATAGAAATTCAACTTCTTTGTAGCACTTGGAAGTTTCCCTCTTGGCCTTCCTCCATATGGAGATGTTGTAGAAATAGGGACCATGGTCCCAAATAACATCTTTAAGAATCATGGAGCAATTGTTATATGCAGTTTTTAATTCATTTGTTCATTCATTATTTAACTGGTTTATTCATTGAACAACCATTTCTTAACCCAATTTGTTTCAAGACATATGAATTCAAAAACTATAAGCTGGGTGCTCACACTTCTAATCCCAGCTAATCCGGAGGTTGAGGCAGGAGGATCACAAGTTCAAGGCCAGCCTTGACAACATGGTAAAAAACTGTCTCAAAATAAAAAGGAGCCGGGCACAGTGGCTCAAGCCTGTAATCCCAGCATTTAGGCAGGCTGAGACAGGAGAATCACGAGTTCAAAGCCAGCCTCAGCAATGGCGAGGTGCTAAGCAACTCAGTGAGACCCTGTCTCTACATAAAACACAATAAATAGGGCTGGCGATGTGGGTCAGTGGTCAAGTACCCCTGAGTTCAATCCCCAGTACCAAAAAAATTAAAAATAAATAAATAAATAAATAAATAAAAAGGGCCAGGAATGTAGCGCAGTGGTGGAGCACTTGCCTGTGTAAGACCCTATTTTTCATCCCCAATACCAAGAAGAAAAAAAAAGCTGTGTAGGAGAGAGTGTAGATAAACAAATATAAAAATGTGACAGAGCTTGCATAAGGGTCTCCTGGTAGAGTGCTGCTGTTAATACCTAGAAGCCACAGAGTAGAAAGCTGCTGAGTATTTGTGAGTGCATTAATGAGGGGGATGGAAGGGAAAGAACTTCTAATCAGAGAGGGGCGGAATGTACAGAAATTTGGGAAGATGCTGGTGGTCCCAGAGGGAGGGTGATGTATATGGATGGATGTGGGAAGGCTGGAGACATCATTAGTCTGATGAAATAGTTCATGGTCCATCTTGAATACAATAAATGAGAGTTTTATTGTATTTTTGTTTTTTTAACTTCTTTGTCCAGAATGATCTCCAGCTGATGGCAGGATTAATCTCCTAAGAAGAGGCAGGAACTCGTTTGACATATGTGACCTCATATGTCACATATATATTCTCAATAATCACCCCCAACACTGTTTCCATTTTCCATACAACAGAGAGTTGAGGAGTTGATTTGTCCAAGATACTCATCTATGAAGAAAATTCCCATTCTTCTTAATGCAGTGAAATCCTCATTGGATGCCATGTGATACAAAGAGCTCTTTCCTGCAGTTCCTATTTTGTCTAAAGGCTCATCTTATCGTAAAAATATATCCCTAGTCCCCACTTAGCTGCTTTGCATCCTCCATTAGGGGACACAGAACAGGCTGAAAGTCATAAAGTAAAGCAATAATATTTAGGAAATGCACATGGAAACATAACCCCCAAATTCTCGTGAATTATGGTTTATGACAACACAAATATGCTATCCCATATTTCTGGAAATCTAAAATTCCACAGGGGTCCCACTGAGCTCAAATCAAGGCATTGACAGGGCTATATTCCCTCCAGAAAGCACCAGGGGGAATCTGCTTCCCTTCTTCCTCCAGCTTCCAGGCACTGTCCTCTCCCTCCTTTTCCTATGTTCTCCTCCTTCCACCTTCAGTCAGTAACTCCCTGACCTTTTTGTGTTGTCACATTTTTTCTCTGATTGTTCTACTATGAAATGTTCTCTTCTTTTTGTTTAAGAATTCATGTGATTAGAGCAAGCCCACCAGGACATTGCCATGTCTGTTAATGCATTCTTGGAGTATACGATTATGTTTAGGATTAGGGCATGGGCATCTTTGGGAGTCTGTGATTAAGGTCATCACAGCATGCAAATTAGAAAGGTAGTGGTATTAAGTTGTTGGATTTTTGCCTTGGCATCCATCTCTAAGAATAAATTTAACTTTCTCATCACCAGAAACAGGTCTCCGTGGCTCTTAACAGTTTCCGATTCTATACCACACCCACAGGGCTCAGGCTGGTAACCAGAAGTAATAATTCAGAAGCATCTCTCTTACCTAGCAGGCTGGGCTCCCCACTTTTGTACCACTTCTTTAAAAGAACCATTTAGATGTATACCCATGCATTTCACCTGTCAAACACAGTGTGATCTCCTGCGTCCAGTGCCTCTGGCTTTAAACCCACCCATCACAGATCCCTGAGGGAAATCTGTTTGGATGAGGATCTGGCCCCAGCAAAGGAGTGGGCCCACAAGTATGTCTCTCAATCTGCCTGTGTTCCCTGACCTCCATGTGTGGACCTTCTGAACATGGCATGTATCCCTCAGGGGACATACGTACTGAAAAAAACTTAAAATTTCACATGTGATTGTGTCATTGAAATAATGCCTTAAATCTGGGTCTCACAATGAGGCAGCTCGCAAAGACTCAGGCAGGTGGATCCCCTGCCCATCTTCTTCTGTCTTGGCTACTAGAAGCACTAGCAGCCAGATTCATTCAAAACAACCATATCCAGAATATTTCACTATGCCTCACTTCAACTGAGTGCTTGAGAATTGTAGGCAAGAACCAGAAAAGAGAGATGTGGAATTATGTCCATGTAAAGAATATGTCAAGGAGTAGAATGTTTAGCTTAGAAAAAAAGACTGAATTAGGAGTGGGTGCTTATCATTTCACGTTGGGGTGGGATTGGGGCTATGGTTTGAGGGGGCTTGAAATGATTATAAGGTATCTTAGCTGGGTGCACTGGCACACGCCTATAATCCCAGCACTTAGGGAGGCTGAGACAGGAGAATCGTGAGTTCAAAGCCAGTTTCAGCAACAGCGAGACACTAAGCAACTCAATGAGACCCTGTCCCTAAATAAAACACAAAATAGGGCTGAGAATGTGGCTCAGTGGTTGAGTGCCCCTGAGTTCAATCCCCGGTACCAAAAAATAAAAATAACTTTTAAGTTCTGTCCCATGACAGAGAATTGAAACTTGTACTGTCTATTCTCAGACTAGTACTCTGCAAACTCCTATGATACAAACCTACAAACTCCTGTGATACAAATTTTGGCACATTTTTTGGCAGGATGCGTAATAAAGCAGTATTACCATAACTGGTGTTCTTAAAAAGGTACAATCTAGAAATGCCATAGCTGAATGTTGCAGGAAGTCTTATGAAAAAGACTTGAGCATTAGATGAGGGATCATCTCAGATGCACTTTCAAATTCAATTTAACCCCAACAGTTACTGATTCTATGGTTAGGATTCCACTCCTGGCCTTTGAACACTTCTAGTTACATATAAATGGAAATGAACAAGGTACTTCGAACTTCCTAAGGATCTTTTTGCCTTCACGAAATTCATCATAAGAGTTAATCCTATGCTAAAAAAAGAGGATGCTGTGTAAAATGTTGGTAGCATTCAAATGCCTCCCAAAAAGATTCAGTGGTGTGTGCTATTATTGAGAAACAATAAACCAATAGTCAGAGGGACAGTAGAGATTCGTAAATAGCACAGAAATATTTTAAAAAGAACACTCTCTGGCATATTCAAATGTGAACACCAAACAAACAAATGAACTAGGAACAGATAAGATTTTAATAAAATGTAGATGTATTGCATTGGGTGGTCTATATGGGCATTTAGTATGACTTGCATCTTGAAGAAATTTTATATTTTAAATGAGAAAAAAAAAAAGAAAAGAAAAAGTAGACCAGATCCTTCATCTTATTCGTGAAGACAATTATATTTTTGTATCATTTTTTCCCAGTTCACTTTTAGGATGATTATTTAGATTCACTTATATAAGTTCCATGAGCTTCCACAGAAAGTGTTTTTATGTCATTATGTGGATGCTGCTTAAGAGTATTTCTTAATACTTTCAATAATCACGTTACCATTCATTTTCTTGATTTTTTCAAGGCATAGCTACATATTTAAATTATAAACCTGAAACCAAAATATTTTATCTCAGAAATGTCCACAAAAATGAAGAGATAATTATAATTTCAGTTGTATTTCAGAGAAGTCTCCATAGTTCCTTCTAGCTGCAATTTATGTATCTTCAAGGAGAATCTGATGTGTCTTTGAAGTTGTAATTGTCATTCTAGACTAAGGGGAGCTTGTTCTGACACTTAAGCTTTGTGTCCAATACAGTCAATGACCTCATAACCGTTCCCTCTCCTTTCCACTTCTATGGATTACCCAACAGCAATAATACTACTCCAAGCCAGCTCCTGATATGCTCCTCTATAGTCGGGGGAAGGTCAGCTATTTTTTGATCCCCATGGGAGAAAGACAGCTCCTCAATCAGTATCTTAAAATAACCAGCCATTCTCAGCTGCCGGGTTGGAGTCCCTCCAGGGGAGACCAAAGGGAATTCAATTCCATGGGCTGGGTCTAAGCGAGAAGCCACCAAAACATGAGCTAGAATAAACTTCTTGGGGAGATCTTCTGTCATCCAAGATCTTATTCTTTCTTTTTATTGTTGATGAGAAGCTAAGTGTCTGCCCTTTTGCAATTTCTTATTTTATTTAAAAGGAAACCAACGGACGGAAAATGAGACTAAATATTGCCATCTTCTTTGGGGCTTTCTTTGGAGCATTGGGAGTTTTACTGTTTTTGGTGGCTTTTGGATCGGACTATTGGCTTCTGGCAACGGAAGTGGGAAGGTGTTCAGGTGAACATAATGTGCGTTTCTTCTTCAAAATACTGATGCATTTGCTAGTGAGGAGGACAGCAATATACATCCTCTTGAAGTCAGAATAGCAGTGGGGTGTCTTTATAGAAGAGATCTGTAGGAAGCTACTGGTCATCATTATAGGGAAAAGAAGACATTTCTTTAAAGTTTTCTGGAAGCAGGAATTTTGATTATATCCTTTGGGCTGATGGCAAGTTATTGCATTTGTTTCCTATACAGATAGAGAATATCACTTTCCACCATGAAGGATTCTTCTGGAGATGTTGGTTTAATGGGATTGTGGAAGAGAATAATTCCAACATCTGGAAGTTCTGGTACAGTAAGTGTAATTTAGCTTTATTTCCCTTCTTGTCTATGAAACAAAAACCAGATTGTTTCTTATTTAGTACCTATCTCTTACAAAAGAACTGGATTCTTGATTGTAACATCTCAATGATATGTCTTCAAAGGTCCTAAAGAGAAATGCCTATAGGTATAATTGTTTTATTTTCTACTATGATTTAGGAATCTGAATGTTTATGGAAAAATGGAGATATCTGCTGTTTCTCTGCTCACATTTGAAATACACTAACTCAAACAAACAAAACAGATATTATTCATGGTGTTTCTTTTCAAGTGTCTATTTCTATGTTGCAAATAAATGTTCTTTTTGGGGGCCTATAACACATGAAATCTCAAATGTAAAAATTCAGAAATAATGGTATTATTTTATATTCATAACTTCAAAGTTTAAAAAAAAAGTCCTTTTTTTAATGTAATGAAACTTAATTACCAGCAGTGGCAGATGAAAGCTTTTTCTTTTGGTCTTCACCCAAGTTTGTAGGCAATATCAAGGAACGGTTTGCTTTTGATGTATTCGCTCTTGTATAGAAACGTTAAAGTTCCCTTTTGAAGTCAAGTAACTTTTTAAGACAATGATGCACTCTTTCAGCTGTATTCCTTATATTATATTAATCTTTGAAAACAAATTCATTGACAATAGCTAGCATTTATTTTATTGTCTCCAACAATGAAAGAATTGTTTATTAGCCTAAAGCCTGTTGAGGGTTGGAATTGTTTGTCTTCTTATCAAATACTCCTATGAAAAATCAAAGTGTGTATTTACACAGTAGTCAAGGTTACAGAATATATAATAAGAATATAAGGTCATTGAGGACTTAAGCTGATGGCAAGTTGTTATGTACAAAAGGAACAAAGTAGCTATGAAGTGGCCTTTTGAGGGGAGTGCCTGGACTGTCCTACAGAGCATTTTGGGTTGGAAAATAGGCATGCAAATTGCCAATGGAAATTATTTAGACCTTGATAAAATGGAGTAGGTCAGAATGCGAGATTTTCTCCCAAGACATAGAGAAAGAAAATCTCTCTCCTCTTTACATTGCACACAATGATATGTTTTATATTTTCAGACAACATAAAAGTCCTTTATGTGTTTTCCTCAAATGCGAAAAATTTATTTGAATCATTAACTCGAACCATCTATCATTTGTATCTTTTCTGTAAAAGTAGAATGGATGTAGAAAAATTTTTCTATTAATTGGAATTTTCTAAGTTAAATCAATTCATTAGATTTTCTTTAAAGTTGCTTTTGAATACCTACTCTGTGTTAGGCATTATGTTAGGTATTGGGGAAACGTGAAAACAAATGAAACAATGCCTTAGATTTTAAGATGATACAAAGGGAATTTTTTTTTCAATGAATTATGTCATGCAGCTAGATTTCTAGATAGATTTGATTTTCAGGTCCCTTTTGCTACTCAGAAAGATGTTTCATCCTTCATACAAGTCTGTGCATTTGTTGATAGAACCAGTAGTTTAATTTTGCTTGTGTACCCCTGGCCCCATGTTTCTGCTCCATTAGCAATACGTCATCTTGGAGCTTCTCAATAACAGATAGCACTGATGTGCTCTTCTTCCTAGCCAATCAGCCACCATCCAAGAACTGCACACATGCTTACCTGTCGCCGTACCCCTTCATGAGAGGCGAGCACAACTCAACCTCCTACGACTCTGCCGTTAGTAAGTAATCCACACTCCACATGCCTCTGAAAGTGACTTATCCTTCTGTTGTGAAATTTTTGTGAGAAATTATAAAAGAATTTAACACCTATAATTCCAATATTTTACCTAATATTAATTTGTTAAATATTAAAAGATATTCTCTTAACACATTGTTTACAATTTTAATACAACATAACTTTAATCTAAAAGCAGAGCTATTTTGCCAGGCATAGTGGTGCACACTTGTAATCTCAGCTACTTGGGAGGCTGAAGCAGGAGGATTTCAAGTTAGAGGCCAGCAGAGTAATTTAGTGAGCCCCTATCTCAAAACACACACACACGCACACACACACACACACACACACACACACACACACACACACAGAGGACAGGCTGTGGATATAGCCCTGTGGTAGAGTGCTCTGGTACCATTGAATAAATACATTGAATAAAATCAATAAAATAAAGTAAGTAAATCAAAGAAAAGCAGACCTATTTTGTATCACTTGTTGCATATAAAAATTATGTGTTTTTCAATATGAAGACAATGATATTTCTAAGAAAGAATTGCTTAAAGGCTTAGCTGACCTAAAACTAGTCTTATAACTCAAAATATTATAATACAGACACTATTTTGGGGGGTGAGTACCAGGGATTGAACTCAGGGGCACTTGACCACTGAGCCATATCTCCAGCCCTATTTTTTATTTTATTAGAGACAGGGAGTCACTGAATTGCTTAGTGCCTCAATTTTGCTGAGGCTGGCTTTGAACTCTCTATCCTCCTGCCTCAGCCTCCCAAGCTGCTGGGATCACAGGTGTGTGACACCATACCCAGCTACACAATTTTGAAAATGATTATTTTTCAATTGTTACATATGAGAATATGATTATTTTATTGTGTCCATACAAAATGACTGAACTCTGTACAGTGTGATATCCCACAAAATATAGATAATCAGACAATCTTAACTGGAATACATATTAGAAACATTAAATTTTCAGTAACTAAAACCAAGGGTTTGTACTGACTATCAATGCCATACACAAGGCCAAAGAGTATTTGTTTGCCAAAAAGAATACCTAACATTATTAATTCTCTGCATAAAATTAAATCAGAGCTATCTGGAGATTGAGAACTAATAGAATATTTATGCAGCTGTTCCTCAGTATCCTTTGTGGCTGGGTTCCCATGTTCCCCTGCAGATACTCAAATCCCTGGTTGCCCAAGTTCCTTTATGTAAAATGGTGTAGAATTTGCATATAACCTGCACCCATGCTCCTATTTATTTTAAATCATCTCTGGATGACTTATAATACCTAATATAATGCAAATACTATGTAAATAGTTGCTATGCTGTTTAGGGAATTGTTTAGAGAATAATGACATAAATTAAAAGTCTGTACATGTTCAGTACAGACAATTTTTTCTGAATATTTTCAACCAGTGGCTGGTTAAATCCATGTATGTGGAACCTCCAGATATGTAGGACTGACTGTATGTGTATGTGTGTGTGTGTGTGTGTGTATGTGTTTATATGAAGAAAGAAAAAGGAGTAGAGAAAATTAGTGGAATCTATCTATCTATCTATCTATCTATCTATCTATCTATCTATCTATCTATCATCTATCTAATAGAAGGTTGGTTTTAAAGATTTGGCTCATGTGATTGTGGGGCCTGGCAAGTCTGAAGTCTGTTGAGCAAAGCTGGCAGGCTGGAGATTCAGATAAGAGTTGATGTGTCAGTCTTGAGTCTGAAGGCTTGAAACTCCAGCAGAATTTTTATGTTGCAGTCTGGTGGCTGAATTCCTTCCTCCTCAGGAAAACTTTGCTCTTCAGGCCTTTAACAAATTGGATGAGGCTCACCCACATTATGGAGAATAATCTGCTTTACTCAAAGTGAATGCTAATCAAATCTAAAAATACCTTCCTGGAAACATTTAGTTTAGTGTTTGACCCAACCACGGGGCACCATAGTCTAAGTTGATACATAATATTAACATTCCAGAATTTAGCAGATAGAGGATTCATCTGTTTTTCCAAGTTTGTCCAATGTGCATTTCCATACAGAGTAATTTCACTTTATGTTTGTCCAAGATGTTGCCTTTATCACATTAACATGACTCTTGAAGAAGCGAGTGTGGAATCTGGAGAAAAAAGAGACCAGGTGACCTGTAGCTGTGCTTGTGCACTGAGGATTCTTTTGTCCAGAGGACAGTGGCTGCCAGTCTTGAAAATGTGTGCAGCGTGGGTGTTCCTTCCCATTAAAAATTGCACCAGGCATCCTACCTACACTTACCTGGACTCTATTTCCTGTAGAAGGTGCATGATCTTACTGCTATGAAAAGAGATGATGGCATAGGAAAGAGTAGAAGAAACTATTTTTGGTTTATGGAAAAGCTACAAAGAACAGGACCTATGTTCTACAAGGATGACTTTCCAGAACATAAGGTGTTTGCATTAATATTAGTATTGAGGTTGTTATTCATATGTTGGG
This sequence comes from Geosciurus inauris, assembly GCA_004024805.1. Classification (NCBI taxonomy): domain Eukaryota; kingdom Metazoa; phylum Chordata; class Mammalia; order Rodentia; family Sciuridae; genus Geosciurus; species Geosciurus inauris. The sequence continues at coordinate 145,889 of PVHX01002405.1, read as the reverse complement.
GTCCTTCTATGAGACATGTATTACTGACACTATATATTTTAAAAATAATCTACATATTTGAAAATTCTGCATCTCAGAAAGATAGTGGAGAAGTAGAAAACAAGGTAGCACAATCTATGCATAATAATTATGATGGAGATGGATAGTAAATACATGTCAGAGAAATTACACTGCAATTACACTTAGAATTATTATGTAGCACTGCATATAATTACTGTGTCATTTTTTGGATCTAGTGACAAAACCATTTCCAAATTTTTTTAAAATTATCGAACTCTTCTTTGGCATACATATTGTAACTCCTTATTCACTTTAAGCTCCTTTATCAGAAACTTTAAGTAAAAAAGACTGAGATGTGCAATGCAGATCCTATGAAGAGAAATAATACAAGAGTTTGCTGCATCCTCATAATAATGAACAAAGATGCTGATGTTAGCGTGGTCTATGCTTTTCTTTGTTTCCTGTATCCAAGAGAATGACATAGGTTTTACTAAAAATATTCTACATGGCTTTTCTGTATGTGTTTCCTAGTTAATGAGACTATGTAGTCTTTGCTAGACCCCAGAGCTGCTATTTAGCTTTACATAGCTTCATAATTATCAGGCATTGTATACTTAACACGTTATTTGCAGTAAATTGAAAGTATTGTTTATGAAGCCTGATGTATTATGACCCAGAATGTTGTTGGTAAAATAATCCTGTATTCTCCTGAGCTTTTACAATATATGTGTCAATACTTAAAAATTGTGTAGAATGACTTTATGCAAAAAGAAAATCACATTTAGAATTCAGTGAAAATAATATTGTGGTCTCTTTTTATTTTTGGAGTGACTCTTATTTTTATTCATTCAAAGTGTCATGGGACAGTACTGGTGGCATCAGTATTGAGACTTGGAGAAAGTATGAAACCCATTCACACAGTGGATTATTGGTAGAACTAAGACAAAGATCTGAGTCTCTGGTCTTATTTCAATGGATGATCTTATAAACTACAGTGAAGGAAAAGGCTGACAGCATAATTCTTCTATTTTTATCTCAACCAAAAAACAAATTAAACTCACATTGGCTTTTTCTGCCTTTGTATCTGGGCCTGACCTGTGTATATGCTCAGGTCTAATTCAGTATTTCCTTCAGTTATTCTTTTCTTAACTCTTAAATATATATTCTGAAATCCAGTTTTTCTCAATTCTAGTTATCTGAATGACTGGCCTACAGAGAGGGCCTAATTCTCAGAATTGTCTGTGACACAGGGTTACTATTTCAAAGTTCATTAAACAATTCTATTACCTTTTGAGATTTGTCAGAGTTTAGATTTTCCGGTTTATTTTATGCTTACATTCAGTCACAGTTCACTTATTTGGTATTATTTGGTAACAATATACTGGACATAAATTAATTTTTAAAATGATTCAACCCTGAGTGAATTAACTTTCCCTTTCATAGGGTCCACATAGTCTCTGACAAAAGTACTATTTGCTTTGTTGTAATTGTTTACTTCAGATTCTTCATTATTTCTTCCAGCTCCCTAATGGCACAGAAGGTAACCTATTTGTATTTTTATTCCTAGGATTTAGATTAGTACCTGGTAATTGGGAGATGCTTAAAAATTGTGTAAAATGACTTCATGCAAAAAATTGCATTTAGTATTTTCATCAATAAGTTCCTTGAATTTTAGATTTTTTTTTCAAGTGGAAAATTTTAGAAACTTGATTGTACTGTTTTTTTACAAGGGAGGACAGTACTGGGGATTGAATCAGGGCCTTGTACATGTTCTACCACTAAACCACAAACCCAGCTCTGATTTTCTTATTAAGCCCCATATAGTGAACATAATTTCACTTTTTCTTGGCAAGTTGAAACACCTACACAGCTAGCCACCCTAGCCTTAGAGCTCTGCAAATTCAGTGTTTGTCCCTGGCCTCAGAGCCTTTGTACATTCTATAAACTTCCCCAAATCCTATTTCTATCTTCATACCCCATCCTCCCTTCATCTCTCTCTCTTTATTTTTTTATCTCTATTTTATTTATTTATTTTTATGTGGTGCTGAGGGTTGAACCAGGTGCCTCACGCATGCGAGGCAAGCGCTCTACCACTGAGCCACAACCCCAGCCCCCCTCCCTTCATCTCTTTAACAGGTTTATTCTTTTGCTGGTTCAAGTTCAAACCTCAGTATTCAGAGGAAGGCTCCTTTGCTGTCCCTCTACACTGCTAACACATGGACTAGGTCAGCTTCTCCTTTATAAAATCATTCTTTAGGTAATTTATAGAAAAGATTTTAATTATTTATTGGCATAATTACTGAGTTCATGTCTTTTCTTTACAATTACAGTCTAAACTCTATGAGAATGGGAGTCTTGTGTGACCAGCACGCTATTGTATTGTACCCACTCTAGACTAAACTTCCAGTGAATATTTTGAGGAAGATTCCATTATTACACAGCATATGAATACTGATGCCCAAGTATCTATTGATGTGTGGAAGGTTCCTTGAACTCTTTACAAAATGATCCCAAATTTCTCACACTTTTTTTTTTTTTGCATGCTTTGTAACTTTTGATAATCAGCATTGTTTCCCTGTCAGCTATTCTTTGCTTTTATTGCCCATTTTTATTTATGTATCTAGTTTTCTTTCCCAGATCTTTCCTTTTTTCATACTTATGGAAATTGTAAGCTGATAGGAAGAATGGGAGACTAACAAGAGGAAGATAGTTGGGTGTGATAATAGTCAGCAATGCATTAGGCTGCAAGTAACAGAAAACACAAATAGTAGCTTAAAAAATACGGGCTACTTTGGTTCCATAGCAAAAAGATCAGATGCAGCTGCCATAGTGATGCTGTCAGGGTCCCAGACCATCCTTGGCAAGTGGATAATCATCTTCATGCTTTACTATCATCAAGGTCCTTAGAATTTGCCAGTAGGTTTCTGACAGTTTTTTATTTACCAGAGTGCTGATGGATGCTGCCACATGTCCCTTAGGCTGGGACATGGAGGTTTAGGTTTTCTAGCCACTATAGTAGAGAAGGAGAAGGGATGAAAAGCTGGAGTGAGTGCTGAGTCAATCAACTGGAAGAATCTACCTTAGGAGACAGCATCATAGACCTGCCTGAAAATCATCAGGAGTGAACAAGGGTGTGAGAAAAGAGAGAGGAATAATGGACATGAATGATATTTGAAGCATTAGTGAGTGAAATGTGGTAGCCAAATGAAAGCTTGAGAAATCTAGGATAAAATTTCTTTTGAAGAAGGTGCAATTCAGTTTAAATAAAGTACATTAAAAGATAATGTGGTGACTTCCTCCAAATGATGTCACATTTTTGTATTTTATCTTTCCAGTCCTTTTTATGTGCATAGTTGTAATCACTATACATACTGATGTGTATCTTGCTTTTATATTTTTATGTTAGCATACATTTCCCCGTGTTTCTGCTGGTTTCTCAAATTTTCAGTAACAGTTGATACCTACAGATTAAAAATAATTTTGCATCTAATATATTTCATAATTTTGATTAATGTTTCAGATATAATTTCAGAAGGATAAATGGTGAATCCAAAGGCAGAAATGAGTTTTCTTTGTTGCTGTCCCAGACTGCTTGCCAACTGGTACTGAGCTGTGAATGGTTTTTAACTAAGAAAATTAGGTAGGGGGGACAGAAATGTGAGAGTTAAGAGAAGGAGTTAAGTTTCAAGGTGGAGGACAGAGGGGTTTAGACATGTCAAATTTGTGTTGATGATGAAATAGCAGTTTGAAGTAATTCTGCAGGTAATATGATGTGCACAGTTGGTTTTCCTGATAGGCATTGTCAACCAGCACAACAGGTAACTGATGAGAAAGTTGGAGATATGATTTCTGGATATCAGATGTGATCTTCCAGGAAAAATGTCATAGGATAAAAAGACTGTAAAATATCAATCATACTTAAGAGTGAGAAGGAAAAACCAAAGATAGCTCACAAACGACAAAGAGAAAGACACATTGAGGACAAATGGAGGAGCGGTCCAATGCCTTGTCAAAGGAGCCCGTGGAGGGAGAGGCTGGGGAAGCAGGCAGTGGTCCCCCATGACCAACGCAAAATTGAGAAAGAAAAAGGGGCAAGAAGGAATTGGCTCACCTGCTGCCGAGACGTAAGTTCTAGTGGAGCCTATTCATTCCCTCCCCACCAAGGGCTCAGCTTTATGCCCATAAAGATGCCTCTTTCCAGGTACCTCTTACACTCCTACACCTGCAGGCTGTGCAAGTTTAGCTGGAGACTTCCAGAACTTCCGTCCTGGAGATAGTTCCAGTTCACCACCCATTCACATAGGCTGAACTTCAGCTCTCTTCCAGGTGATGCCCTTCCTCCCCTCCAGGGAACTCATTCCTTTTTCCTGCACATTTCCTTGCTTGATGATCCTCCAGAGAGCCAAGCCCACCTCAGGCTTCCTCTTTCCTTCTTTTGGAAGCTGTGACCCAGCTTCCAAAGGGGCAGGGCAGCAGAATGCTGGGAATGTGAAACCTCACACCACCAGGCTGTGCAGGGTGTGGGCGGTGAGAAAGTGGAGACCTTTGCATGCAGCCAAGCTTGTGCCTGGAATAGCTACCATAAAAGCACAGTATTGCAGAGAGCACTGAACACTGAGTCTACAAAGCAATCCCTCCCCCCCAAACTTGCCTTTATTATACAGTACAAAATATAATAAATGGATATCTTTGCATTTGATGATTTCAAACACTACCTGAATGAATTAGGATTGGAATCTAGAGTTAATCCAAATGTAAATACTTAAATTATTTAAGAGACACAGTAACCTGCCCCAGGTATCTAATAATCTCATTGGATGCCTTCTGTTTACTCCTCTCTGGAACTGATTTTCTTGCGTAGCTGGGTCTGTTACTGAACTCAGGTTTTGGGATCCCTAACTTGTAGACTAGCCTTAGACCCAGGAAGAATTTACACACAGGCTTTGTTAGGGGCTTCTGCTCAAACCAGAGGGAGTCAGCACTGACAGGCAGCTGCCAGAGTGACTCGAGAGAGAACAAGAGGAGCAGCTTCTGTGGCATCTGTGGACGAGGCAGGAACTTGGTCTCCTGATGTCACATGTAGAGGTGAGACTTTAGTATCACTGATCTCTTCCTCATCATGCCTATTCACATGCTGCCTGAATCACTACCATCCCCAGTCCCTACCTAGGGGTGCGAGTGTTACTATGCTAACAAGGTCAAGGTAACTGTGGGTTACATTAGTGACTTTTCTACACAGGCATTTGTCTTTCATCACCGGGAATTGCCTTCTCATCTGCAAAACTCTCTGATATTATTATTTTCAGGACAGTGCAGACCTTGCTGTGTCTGGCTTGAGCTGGCATTTCTGTTGACCACAGTCTTAGAAGGTCCAGCTGATTTTCCCAACCTCCTGTCTCCTGGTGGGTCATCTCACTTCTAGAGCCTTGGAGACTGGTCTACCTTTTAACTCCTGGTTTTGGAGTATGGCTGTTAACCCCATAGAACTGAGAGCTGGCTTGACGGTCTTATTTTTCCTAAGACATATTCTTCTCATAATCCTGAGGGGACTTGATTTTCACTATATTGATTTGTTTATATGTTTATATATGTTAATTCTGGACATTTAAAGCATTTTCCCCAAATATGTTTAAACTTTTCTCTTCCACTTTTGTGGTGAAGAAAAAAAAATGCACTATGAAATTTAAGAGAAAATGCAATCTAATCACTTTTTCCCCATAAATGCCAGGCAGCTAGGTATCAAAAAACACCTTAATGTCCCCTTAAATTCCTGCTATTTATTCAAACATGTGGGATCACACAGCCTTGACCACAGACCAACATATTACAGGGATGGTTGCAATTCTTGATCAACAGCTGATTTTCCATGCGGGACCCTGGGCAGGCTCCCTGGTACCCAGGTGTGAGAGCCAACTCCAGCCCTGACACTGCTTTCCCATAGGGCTCCTGAAAGTAGGGGTAGTTTGTACTCACAAGGCCAACATCAAAGTTGTAGTTAAAAATCAGTCCCTTTTTGAAGAGTGCTATTTCATGTTGTCTACAATTTATTCATGAGATTCTCAGGATTGTTGACAACTTATGGAACATTGCTCCAATAATAGAAGGTGATTATATTGTGAAAACAAGACCATGTAGTTACTCACAACGGTGTGACACGTGTTTGTTAGGCTTCCAACTCTACAGAGCTTTTTGGTAGTCTCTGTGGAAATTCCACTCAGAAGTGAAAATGTCCTGTCATGATAGGGGAACCTACAACAGGCTTCCTCAACCTGAGTGGCATATGCATTATTGACTAGATCATTCTTTTTTTGCTTTGTTTTGTTTTGGGTACTAAGTATTGAATTTGGGGGCACTCAACCACTAAGACACATCCTCAGCCCTATTTTGTGTATTATTTAGAGACAGGGTCTTGCTGAGTTGCCTAGGGCCTCCCTAAGTTGCTGAGGCTGGCTTTAAACTTGAAATCTCCCTATCTTAACCTCTTGAGCCCCTGGGATTGCAGTGCGCCCAGAGGACTAGACCACTCTTTACAGTGGGAACTCTTCTATGCATTGTTGGATATTTAACAGCCCTGCTGGCTGCCAGTAGCAACCCCTCAGTGTGAAATCCAAAAATATTTTCAGACATTAACAGATGTGCTGGGAGGCGTGGTCAGGTTGGGGGTGAGCACAAAATTCATCCACTAAGGAGAACTCCAAGACCTTCTAAACATCCATTCCTGCCCCAGAGTCCAAGCTTTTCTTTGGAATTATATTTGTCCCTCAACAAGGAATTGGTTCCAGTATCCTCCATGGATACCAAAATCTGAGAATGCTCAAGTCCCTTGATAAAATGGTATTGTTTGCACAGAACCAACACAAACCTCCTATATATACTAAATCCTCTCTAAATGACTTACAATACCTAATACAATGTAAATGTGCTATACACAGTGTTCATGCTGTGTTGTTTAGAGGATAATAACCAAAAAAAAATGTCTGTTGGTGTTCAATTTAGAAACATTTTTTTCCCTCTGAAGACTTTCCATCCTCGGTTGAATCCATGGATATGGAGCCTGCACCGTAGTCTTCCTCACCCACACTCTGCCCAGCTCCAATTCTGGGCCAGAAATTACATAATAACGCTTAGTTTTCTTCTGCCTTTTTCTTTTATGCAGAACAGCCAAACCTAAAATGACCAAGGATCTCATCTAGGTTGTTCTTATCTTTAAGAATTGCTGTTCCTGCTCCAAACTCAGTACCTTTCCTTAGAAGAGAGTATCAACCAGATTCATTTGGAAATAAAAAATGATAGAGCATATTCTATATTCTGAGTACTGTCCTGGGTGCCTCAAGGTCAGCCTGAATTTCTTGCCTCCTGGTGCTTCCATGGTAGTGTGAATACAAAAACGAAAAAGCCAAATTAAGTCAGTAGAGCACTTGGAAAGAAAGAAAAAATTGTAGGTGTATGCAAGGGATACTTTAGGTTGGTTGGTGCTTGGATGGCTGCAGGGTCTGCCCAGCAGCTGAGCTATCTCGAAAAGTTCCCTGATGTCTTTTGGGGGTGCTAAATAAATGCTTCACAGAGAGGTTTAGCATAGGAATGAGCTCATGGAAAGCATTCTATGGAAGTCACAAGCTGGGCCTCCACTCTCATTCATCCCCTAGTGCCAACACTCTGGCTAGGAGCTCTAATCTCTACAAACTTATTTGCAAAAGGGAGATAAGAATAGTATCCTCCTCATAGGGCTATTATAAAAATGAAGAGGTAATAATTATAAGTGCTTAGCAAAGTGGTTACTTACTGTGTTATTGGTATTCAGTAAATGCACCCAGAATAATCCATCATCAGGCCCTGTGAAATGCTTCCTGTCCTACTGTCTGAAGAGTGTATGTGTGTGTGTGTGTGTGTGTGTGTGTGTGTGTGTGTGAATGAGAGACTGTATGTAGTCACATCAAGTTTCTGACCTGGTAATGGCTTCAAAAATAAATGTTTATTGTTATTATCACCATCATCTTAGTACTTGATAATTTAACAGTACTCCATCTGTACTGGCCAGGATCTTCCATTCTTTACCTAGTAATATGGATTAAAATTAATTCAGCTATATTTATTGAGCACATACTATGTGCCAAATACTTTTGGTAGGTTCTGGAGAAGTAGTGAACAGAACATAAAAATCCCTGCCCTTGAGGGGAATTAGAAGAAGGAACTTTAATAAATCAGTAATTCAGTACTTTACATAATGTCAAGGGCTCTGGAGAAACATAAGAAAGGGGCAGAGACTAATGGGCCTGGGGTGCCTGGGTGTGGATAACAACTCTAATGCATGCCTTGGATGAAGAAGGTGACATCTGAGTGGAGACCTCAGAAAATGAAGGGCGACCCGTGTAGTACTAGGATGAAGGGTGTGCCAGGTAGAGGAAATATCAATGCCAAGGTTCAGAGGCTGAGACTTGCCTGGTGAGTGCATGGAATGGGTGAGAAGCTGGCACAGCTGCATGGGAGTGAGTGACGGGAGGGCAGACGTCACTAGAGCCGGGCATTGGGGATGCCAAGGACACCATCAGACCCCAAATGAGATGGGACTGGCTAATGAAAGCTAGCTGGGTTATGATGTAAAAGGATCTTTCAATTTGGCACATTGTTAGCAAAATGTAGAAAGTTAAGGATGGAATCAGGGGGACCAGTTGGGAAGTTTGCTCTGTTCCTGATGGCTACAACCAGGCTATTAACAGGTGAAAACTTACCTCGTTCTATTAAGTTATTTAACAACCAGTAAGGATACCTATCAGACATAAAAACAGAAACAAATAAAAAAAACAAATAAAACCCCCTAAAATTGTGAGTCTCAGCTTCTATGTACCTTAAAATGTCAGTTCTGGATTCTGTTTATTTTGTTTTCATTTCTGCTTTTGTTTTGGTTCTATTTTGCTTTTAACTTACAATGATTGTTTTTTGTTGGGGGGTGGGGTACCTGGGATTGAACTCAGGGGCAGTCAACCACTGAGCTACCTCCCCAGCCCTATTTTGTATTTTATTTAGAGACAGAGTCTCACTGAGTTGCTTAGTGCCTCACTTCTGCTCAGGCTGGCTTTTGAACTCTTGATTCTCCTGCCTCAGTCTCCTGAGCCGCTGGAGTGCGCCATGGCATTTACTGTGATTTTTAGACGCAATTTTATTAGATGAATTTTTCAGATGTTTACAAAAAAAATAATATAAATGATCTTGTATGTCACCATCATTCAACTTCAGTAATTATTAACACATTTTGTTTCATCTATATAAAGAATCTGCACTGGCTAATTTTAAAACAAATTGTAAACAAATGTTGTAAGTTAAAATTTATTAAAATGAATTATGTAATTTCTACAAATATATCAGCATATCTTTAGAAGATTCTATACAACCTAATTTTGAAACTTTTTAATGTGAAAGTAATATAGAGTCTCAGAAGGTTGCGATGATAGTACAGTCACCTGTTCCCTTCCACTCTTTCCCTCATTGGTTACACCTTACATTGGAGTTGTATGATATCCAAGCCAGAAAATGAAAATTATTGCCGTGTGTGTGTGTGTGTGTGTGTGTGTATCCTATCACTTACCCAAGTGTAATTTGTGTGGTGTGCTCACTGCAGAAGCACGATGCAAATCTATTCCACACAAAGCTCTTGGCAGGTGAGGTGGTGCAGAACCGCTCAGGAGGCTGAGGCAGGAGGATCATAAGTTTGAGGCTAGCCTCAGCAATTTAGTAAGGCTCTAAACAACTGAGCAAGACTCTGTCTAAAATAAAATAACAATAATATTTAAAAGGGCTGGGGATGTAGCTCTAGTAAAGCACCCCTGGGTTCAATCCCTAGTACAAACAAACAAACAAACAAATAAAACACAAAGATCTTGCTCCTGTTACCCCTTTACAGTATCTTAACCTCCACCTTTATCCCCCCTTAGCAACCACTGTAATTTTTTCATTTCAACAGTGTTACCTAAACAGAATCATACAGTATACGACTTTCAGAGACTGCCTTTTTTGAAGCATATGCCCTTGTGATCCACCCAAGTTGTTACATCATGTATCAGTAATCCATTTCTTTTTATTGCTAAAGAGCTTGTTTAATCAGTCACCTATTATAGAGCACATGGGTGTTTCCAGTCAGGGCTACTACAAAGAATGTGTACTGCTTTGGTGAGGATATGCACTTTCCTTTACTTGGGAGACAGGCCCAGCAGTACAACTGCTGAGTCCGATGGTGATTGGATGCCCAGGTTTCTTATGAACTGCAATTGGTCAGAGGAGCCACACCCTTGTTAATGCATATGGGGGCGGAGTGACAGCCGGGTTCTTGGTGTCCAAAACAGCTTTTGATATTGTCTCTGCTTTTCCTGTTAGCCATCCGCATGGTCCCAATTTGGTCTATCTCCAGTTTCCTTAACGTCCAATAGTGTGAACATCTACTCCTGCGCTTTGCTGCCGTCCTTAGATCCCCATGAGTGAAATTCTCCTTGCGTCTCTTGCTCATTTTCAACCTGGAAATATTTACTGCTGAGTATGGAAAATGCTTTATCATCTAAACAGGAATCCTTTATAAGATCTGTAGTTTGTAAATCTCTACCAGTATACAGCTTGCCTTTCAATCACCTTAATGCGGACAGTTGTAGAATAAAAGTAGTGAATTTTGATGAAGTTTCATTTATTGATTAAAACAAAACAAAACAGCCGAGTGCCACAGTGCAGGCCTGTAATTCCAGCAGCTAGGGAGGCTGAGGCAGGAAGATTGCAAGATCAAGACCAGCCTCAATAACTTAGAGAGGCCCTAAGCGACTCAGTGAGGCCCTGTCTCTAAATAAAATATAAAAAGGGGGCTGGGGATGCGACTCAGTAGTTTAGTGCTCCTGGGTTCAATCCCTGGTACCGAAATAAATAAATAAATAAATAAATAAAACAAAAAACCAGGCCACTCTTTTAGAATCTTGTTCAAGGACTTCAATAATCAAGTCTTGAAGATTTTCCCTCGTGTTTTCTTCTAAAAGTTTTATGGTTTTATGATTTACAATTAAATTAATGATGCATTTTGAGTTAATTTTTTTTAATTTATTTTTTATTTTTTTAGTTGCTGATGGACACAATGTCTTTATTTTATTGCTTTGTATGTGGTGCTGAGGATCGAACCCAGGGCCTCACGCATGCGAGGCAAGCGCTGTACCGCTGAGCTACAATCCCAGCCCCCATTTTGAGTTAATTTTAAAATAAGGCATCAGGTCCCTTTTTCTGTTGTTTCTTTTCTTCTTCTTCTTCTTCTTCTTCTTCTTCTTTTTTTTTTTGGCATTGTTTGCTCAGTTGTTCCAGCTCCTTTTGCTGGAAAAGGCTGTCCTTCCTCCACTGAGTCATTTTTGCATCTAGCTGGGCACAGTGGCACACGCCTATAATCCCAGCACTTTGAGAGGCTGAGGCTGAGACAGGAGAATCACGAGTTCAAAGCCAGCCTCAGCAAAAGTGAGGCACTAAGCAACTCAGTGAGACCCTGTCTCTACATAAAACACAAAATAGGCCTGGGGATGTGGCTCAGTGGTCCAATGCCCCTGAGTTCAATCCCCGGTACCAAAAATAAATAAATAAATAAATAAATAGTAGATCATACTTGCATGCTTGCATGGATTCTGCTTCATGATCTGTGTGTCTGTTTCACTGCCAGTACCACACCATCTTGATTGTTTTAGCTATATAATAAATGCCTAATTGAATAGTGTGATTTCTTTTACATTTTTTCCAAAATTGTTTGTATTATACTATATCCTTTGATTTTCTGTATAATTTTTAGATTGTATATATCATCTTGTTTGGGTTTTGATAGGAATGAAGCTATTCCTGTGTATTTATTTGGGGAGATTTGATATCTTTATGATGTTAAGTCTTCCAATCTGTGAACATGATATATATATATATATATATATATACCCATTTATTTAGATCTTTTTATTTCTTCAGCATTTTATAACCTTCAGCATACAAATATGGTGTGTGCTTTGTTACATTTATATATAATTGAATCTATTAATCATGATCAATTAAAAGTGATATTGTGTTTTAAAGTTGAATTTTCATGTGTTTTTTGCATATAAGAAACATTCATTGATTTTAAAATATTTAACAGATTGTCTTTAGGATAGTTTTTTTAAACAGAAAAATTGAGTGGACAATACAGAATGTTCCATTTCTATTACATGCACAGTTTCTCTTGTTCCTGAAGTCTTGTCTTAGCATGGTACATTTGTTACAATTAATGAACTTATATTGATACTTTGTTATTGACTGAAGTCTATCATTTGTCTATCATTTACATTAAGGTTCATATTTTGTGTTGTAAATTATATGGGTCTGGACAAATGCGTAATGGCATGTGGCTTTAGCACCTTGGAAGTCCTCTGTGCTGTGTTCATCCATCTCTCTCGCAACTCTCAGCAAAGATCTTTAAAGATTTATCTATAGTGCTTTCGAATTAATCTCTTTGTATAGCTTCTGTGATCATTGGCTGTAGGTATTGCATTATAAGTATGCTATCACAGTCTATTATTTTGACATTTACCCACAGTGCAGTGCAAAACACTCTCTTTATGTTCATTTGCCCTCTAACAACTATAATTGTCTCACCTATTTCTTTCACATATATTGAGAACCAACCACATGTGGCATATGACGTTTTCTCTTTACTTTAATTTTCAAATATAATTTAGAAAACTTAAGAGAAGGAGGAATATGTATTGTGCAGACTAGTTTTCTTTTGTTCTTACTTTGATGCTGGTGTTTTTACTCTGTTTTTATTAGAAAATTCCCTTCATTTCTGAGAATTCTGTTGGTGACAAATCTCACTGTTTTTCCCGCATTTGAGAGTTTCATGGTTCCTGCTTCATTCCTGAATGGCATGTTTTGCTGGGTATCATCTTTGGAGCTAATGGTTCTTTACTTTTTCTTTCAGTGCTTGAATGTGCCAAGGATTTTGATTAGCTAGCCACAGTCATTCACTTGTTTTCCCCTCAAAGATGTTACTTTTTTATTATTCCCTTTGGGATACTTTTTTCTTTGCCTTTTTTGGAAAGAAGTTTGATTATTGTGTGTTTCGCCATAAATTTCTTCGGCTATATCCTGTGTAGTTTTGTTCATTTCCTCAGATCTTTAAGTTTATGTCTTCTAATGACTTTGAAAATGTTCAGCCATTTTTTCTTTGAAGTTTTCCAGCCCTATCCTATTTCTTCTCTCCCCATCAAACTCAGAAAAATTACTGTGGGATCTTTTGCTATAATTCCACGGATCTTTGAGTCTCTGTTCATTTTTTTTCAATTCTGTTTTCACTCTTGTTCAGATGGGGTAATTTCCAACATCCAATTTGGAAGTTCATTGATGGTTTCCTCTCTTCCCTTCATTCTTTGTTAAAAACATATTTGTCGATTTTTTAAAACTTTCAGTTATCGTATCTTTCAATTAAAAATTTTCCATTGAGGTTTTATTCTATTTTTTCAGCTGTTTCATTTGGTTCAAGCATTTTTATATTTGCTATTGAGGCAATTATGTTTTTTAATATGGCTTCTTCCAGTCCTCACCCATGTTCCCATCATCTCTCATATTGGTGCTGGTGTCTCTGGACTGTCCTTTTGCATAGAAGTTGTGGTTTCCCTGGTTCTGGCTATCACTAGTGATTTTTTTTTTAACTGCAAATGGGACTTTTTGAATATCATGTTATGAGAATATGGATCTTATTTTAGTTTTTTGTTATACTCAGCTTTTCTGGACACCACTGTGGTGAGGGAAGGGGTGGATTGGCCTCATTCATGCCAAGTAGGGTAAATTCCAAGCTCCTCCCTTGCTCCTCTGACCCTTGGGTGGGGAAGATGCTCTTCCTTGCTGCACAGCGACAGTGAGGGCTATGTCCTTCCACTGTGCTTCCTCAGATAGCAGGCTGGCTTGGTGAGGCCCGTGACAGCTTTTTCTTTGCCTTTGTGAGGTGGGGTCCTGCCTCACTCCCCCCATAGGGCTGGAAGCGTGGGCACCTGGCCTGTTCTCTGCTGGAGGGTGGTTCCATTGCCAACTCTGGGGATGAAGTCCAATCTCCTTGGAGCTTGAGACATCTTCTTATAGACCGTTGGGTAGAAGTATATGCTCTGCTCCCCTCTCAGTTTTTATTTGTGGGAATAGAGCTGCAGTTTTTCCTCTGGTATTGGCTACAGTAGAGGGGTTAATCCCCCAAAGAGTTTTGTCTTGCTGTACTATCCCTCATTTAATCTCTTGGCTAGACATATTTCTTTTTTGGTTAATATTTTATTTTATTTTTGTTTGTGTCCCTTGTTGATTCTGATTCTGGTCTACTACATGGGGCACTAAGAATACCCAGCACATTAAACCACAGTGCTATTCCTTGTCCCAAGGTCCCTAGCTGATCTGTCTTCCGCTGTCTACCTCTCAGTGTCTTGCTACCCTTATCTGTTGTGTAATATCCGGTGTTGTACTATTGGAAGGAATAGAAACGAGTGTGTCTACTTCATCTTCCTGGACGCACAACAATCTCTTTATCTGGTTGTATTCCAAAGGGACAGCTGACTGGATTTGCTGATGGATTGTGTGTGGGGTATGAGGGAAAGAACAGCCACGGTGACTCCCTTTTTGTCTTAGCAAGTGGAGAGGTGACGTTGTTATTAGTGGAGGTGGGGAAGGCTAGAAAGCTGTGGAAGGTCTTGTGCATGTCAAGTTAAAGAGGTGAGGTCAGCTTTTGGATTAGAGAGTCTGGAGTTAAAGGCAGGAACTGCATGTTTGGGAGTTGTTGCAGGGAGGGATATGTAAAGCCATGGAACAAGATGGGGCCATTTGTGCAGCAAGTGTAGACAGAAAGGAGGTCAGTCCAAAGATGAAGCCTTCGGATGCCTCAGTGGCAAGACGTTAGAGAGAAGAGTAGCTAAGGAGGCTACAGATGGATGGGGTAGCTTGGGAGGCAAGAGGAACACCAGAGGAGCATAGTGTTCTGGAAACCAGGTGAAGAAAATGAGTTCTGAGAGCAAGAAGGAGGACTGGGCTATGCTGCCAGGAAGTAGAGTGAGGCAGACAGAAATTTGACTCTGGGGTTTGGCAGATAAATATTAGAACTGCTTGAGTTTCAGATGAGGAGCTTGGTTTGGTGAAATTATAAACATCCAGAGACATAAAATGCTTAGAGATATCATCATAGTTTGTTAGATGCTATTTATTTATATTCTTCTTTTCCCTGCTTCTCAAAACCCACTAACACATCAATAATTTATAAAAAGGAAAAGAAGAGTTTTTGTTGTTGTATAACACTTGCTAATACCATTCTAAAATGACTTTATTTCACTTTTCCATGGGATAGGGGAGAACACTGGACTCTTGACCTAAAATCTCCAAAGTGTATATGTGAATATACCACAGTGAATCTCACCATCATGTACATTCACAAGATCCTAATTAAATAAAAAGAAAAATCAAAACTAAAATTAAATAGTAGAAAGATCAGTAGAGTAGAGGGAAAGGAATATGGGGGGAAGGAGGGAGGAAAAGGAGATGTACTGGAGACTGAACTAGAGCAAATTATATTCCATGCCTTTATAATTATGCCAAAATGAATTCTAGTGTTATGTATAATTAAAAAGACCTCCTACAAACATAAGCTATACAAATAGACTAATTTTTATTAGAATTGTTGAAGGAAGTTGAAAAGTTAATGGAAAGAAAGTGTTAATTTGTTTCCAGGGCAACAGCCATTGTTATGCAATAAGGAGGGTATTTACTCTAACAGCTTGCTGAATTAGTAGCTGGGGAGGGGAGACTTCCAAAGATGTACCCTCTCATGACAAATCAATTATGAAACCAAACCTCCAAACCACAGGCAGAGTGGCTATGGGAACACTATGTTTGATCTTTGCAAACATTTTTACCTCAAATGGCCCGTTTTAGGAGATTGGGCCTTTCTAGTGGAGACTTTGAAGTTTGGTGCATGCTGTTCATTAGTAAAGGGACGTATTGACCATCCACTTGCTTGGGACTATATAAACAGAGGGACGAGGGTGACTTCTGCAGCCAATTATACTTTTTAATAGGGTAGTAAACAGAAAACCACAAGGATTGGTTAAGTGACCTGCTTCTCAAAACAGACAGCAAGCAGTCACCTAGTTAGTGAGGAGAACTCAAGGTTGCCAGGAGACATTTCCATCATGTTCTTTCAGCTCCATCCTTGGAAGAGACCTAGTGAGTGAAAGATGTTCAGAGAAGGTTTGGGGCATTGTTCTTAATGCTGACTTTGAAAGCAGGTGATCATGTTTCTTGCTATGTGGAGAAAGGGGGTCAGTGCAAAGATCAAGCCTCTGGATGCCTCAGTGGCAAGACGAAATTGGTCTGTTCACCTTGGGGGTCAGGGACCAAAGAAAGGATGCCTTTCAAAATGATGATAGAGTTAAGAAAAGACATGCCAATTTATTATTTATCATGAAGGGTAAGTAGCCACCAACCTAGTATGGGTGATTATAAACGTATACACCTCTTCTCCATAGGGGAGAGGGAGAAGGAGAATGTAACCCATTTTTAGGGCAATGGTAAATTATTTTCAGGTGAATTTAGTAGGCTTGGAGACACATCCAAAGGCCTAGGACAAAGTCCCCTGTGCTCTAAGAGCAGACAATGGATTTGAAATGATTCTCTTTGAAATATTTAATGGGACTTCAAGACAAGACAGTAGTATGTGACAAAAATTTGTCCAAGTGTGATGACGGACATCAGTCTTTCTTTCTGTTCAGAGTTTGCTTAAATGAAAAGTCAGGGAAGGAATCAGTGATAATGGCTTCCTTCCTTGGTGGGTCCACACTTTTAAAGGGCAAGAAGCTGTCACAAGAATGCCTCTTCCATCATTGGCCACTTTTTATGTTCCAGTAATTTAAAATGCTCTGCACATCAGGGTGCCATATTTTGGGGTGTCAATCTCTTGACTTCTTCATCAGGAATAAGCAAATGGAAAAAGTTTGTTCCAGAGTAAATGTCCTGGTGATGCTAACGATGTCCCAGCTATCTTTTCTGTCCCAAGAAGACACTCATTTTACTTCAGCTGTGCTCAGACTCATTTCTCGCATGCATGGTTCATGTATCAACCTACCCAGGTCCCGATTGTGCATTGATTAAATCTCTTTCCAAGGTACCTCCTGGCAGACACAGGTCACAAATGCTGGCACAGATCCCCAGTGGTGCCAGTGGCTCCTCTCATCTCTGTACCTTTAATTTCCTCCTAGAAAATATTTTGGGTCATTTTCCATTTTCTTCTAATTCCTTCATAAAATCTCCTTGCTCATTTCATCAATCCCATGAGGCAGGTCCGTTTCCAGGAAGTATTGTCAGATTTTTTTGGCACCTTATCTCAAAATATTTAACCCCTTAAGGAAAAAAAAAAATGTCAGGGAAGTACTAAGTTCTGTAAGAAAGAAAAGGGAGTATGCAATCACTTGCTTTTTGCTTTATGGATATTTCTTGCTGAAAACAACTGTATGCAAAACTGGGCTGCAAGCTTTTCCTACATTGTTCTGATATTCATAGATCGAAGCTCCACGTGGTCAAAAAGGCCTCATTTATTGAAATTCACCAGTGATTTTTAAAAATATTTCTAGAACTTAAACCAAAAATATTTCACTGGACAAAGAACACATGCTACAAGGAATTTCACACTGTCTCCCATCTTTTCCCTCCTGCTACTTCCTTGGCTCTCAAGCTTTCCATATCATTCTGCATCTTCACACTGAGCCACCAGCATGCACCATTCCACCCTCCTTTCGGGTTCCCATGTTTGTTCTGGCTGCTGGACCAACTCCATTTCCTGGCCGTCCCTTCTTTACCAAGAATCTTTATGCAGTATGCTAAGATTGGGTCAGGCACTTCCCCTATTCCTGCATAATAGCCCACCTCTGTTCCTTCCCTTGAACATGGCGTAGCTGATGGCTGACAGCCATCTAATGGTGCATTTTTGTCCTCTTACTTTACTTGATGGCACATATTGTGCATTTTTGATATTATAACACCAATAATTGATTACCTACTGTGGTGCCTGATACAAAGTAGATTTTCAAACAGTTTCCAAACACGGTGGAATGCAAGAGAGGAATTCAATGTAGTTGTTAAACACTTCCTTCATGGGGTGTCTTATGCTACAAATAGAGGGAACATACCAAATCATTTTAGTGCTGTGCAATTGCTAAACTAACTTTTCTGGTGTAAAAAGCTAGAAACTACTCCTGAGTCACATTCCTCAGAGGAAGATTCCTGACTGTACAATACCATTATAAAATAGGAAACTTCAGATTCCTGAGAGAAATATGATTTCTAGGGTATTAGAAATTTGTAGAGGAAAATTTAAAGACATGAAATTAAACATTCAGAAACTCTAGAATATTTAGACTATATTACTTGTGACTAGGTAAGTAAGTTTTCACTGTAAGTATTTACTGCTGTACAAAAGCTTTTGGGCAAGTAGATTCCAATTTTGTGTTCAAAATTATACGAATAGAGTAGTCTTAAAAGTGTTCCTTTCATGGCTATTAAGCCATGCAAATCTTTCCAGGTATACAGGAGATTTTTTAAAAAATAAAATGGAAATTGATTTATGAAGAAGTTTGGCTTTCTTCTGGTATTTTGATTTGGGTAGGAACACTCCCAGAGATCTCTCATGTTCTTCATCAGTTTTTATGCACTGGTATTCAGGTGATGGAAAAGATGATCATGCATCCTCAGGAAATAACTGGGTGTTACCATCTGTGCTCTTGATTCCTCAGTTCTTTTCTTCCTCATAGGGATTCAGGTCATGTAACCTCTCCAGCCATTGTGACAACGAGGTCAAGACCATAGATTTATTTCCTCTGGAATGAATTAGCTTCATTCTGTTGCATAGCCACTGTATATCTCATTAACCTTGATTTTACAGTGTTTATAGAGTGGTAAATGAACAATTATTCAATCACTTATATTTTATTGAGCACCCACTACATGCTGGTGTAAAGCTTCCAACAGAGTCAAAACCATGAGCAAGACTGAGTCTTTGCTCTGAAGGAGTTCACAGCCAGGAAGTGGAGGTGATTAGGTAAAGACATGACTGTTCAGACTGTTCAACCCATGTGTCAAGAACTAGAGTCCTTGGGTCAGGCACTCTGCTTAGTGCTAACCAGCACTATGAAATGGGTAACATTTTAGGGAAGGAAACTGAGGCATGGAGAGGCCAGATAACTTGCCCAGGGTGACAGTACTGGTGAGGGATATTCTGACTTTTGAGTCTATCTGGAGTCCTACTGATTCTACTCTCTTCTGCTTTTTGGTGGAGGTGAGGCAGCAACCCCACCATATCCCCTCAAGAAGGAAACGATCTTGATCAGATCCTGAAGGATAAGGGCTGTTATGATAAAATTCCACAGCCTGAGCACTGTCATTTATTTCTCATGGTCCTGGAGGTCGGAAGTGCAGGATCAGTGTGTCAGCATGATGGGGAACTAAGGAGGACCCTTGTCAGGGAGGCAGTAGCTGCCATCTCACTGCATCCTCACGTGACAGAGAGGGATCACTTCCTCTTCTTATCAAGTCACGAATTCCATCATAAGAACTCCACCCTCCTGACCTCATCTAGACTTTTAAGTTGGGTGAGCAGGGAGGAACCACAAGCATTCAATTCAAAACAAGTAGGAAGAGGGTTTATTCCAGTGAGAAGAAAGTACTGCAGTCCTTGAGGCATGATAGTAACCTTTCCCGGCAAGGAACTTTGACACAATTTCAGTTTTAATTTCTGGAGGCTGAAGTAGGAGGACTCAGAGTGTGAAAATTTGAGCCTAGAAGACTCATAAAGATCACTGCCCACTTATTTGAAAGACACAAGAGACAGAGGTGAAAGGCAGCTGAGATTCTAAACAGCCCTGAAATAAAACCTTCAATTTGTTTTTACTGATTGTTTAATTTTGGAGTTGATACTCTCTGAGCCTCATCTGCAAAACACAAAATAGCAATAGCTATGATGATAAAGCAAGGAATATCTGTAAAAGCTAAACTACTGTATATACTGAGGCACTTTCCCAATAAAAGTAGTGGTTCAGAAAGACCAGGGGTCTGTTCTCAACCAGACTGTCTGTTACCATTTCCTAGTGGGTTTAATTTAATTAACTTATTTTTGGTATCAGGGGTTAAACACAGGGGCATTGTACCACTGAGCCACATCCCCAGCCTTTTTACTTTTTAATTTTGAGACAGGGTCTCAAGTTGCTTAGGGACTCGCTAAATTGTTGATGCTGGCTTTGAACTTATGATCCTCCTGTCTCAGCCTCCATAGCTGTGCTACCATGACCAGCATCCTAGTGGGTTTTAAAAGAGACTGACCCTTGTGTCCAACCTCAGAAACTGTCATTCAGTTGGGCTGGTCTGGAATCTTGGCTTGGGTGTGATATTAAAGCTCTGCTATTGGATGGGAGATGCTGATCCAATTTAGCCCACTCATGGCCCCAAAAGTATTGGTGAAAAAGATGAGCTTAGAGCTGAAAGACAAGCTCTGGGTACTCCTCCGGTCCGCTGGATTGGGCATCAAGTGGCTTCATATATATTACCTAGCTCCTCATTACTGGCACTGAGCATGCTGACTGCTGCTGCTACTGATCTAGGTGCTCCTTGACTTACAGCGGGGTGATGACCCCATATTCCTAACTTCCTGAAAGGATCCTAAGTTAAATATGCATTCAATGCACCTGACTTGGCCGCTCCCCCTAGCTTAGCAACTCAGCAAACGCCTGGCAGTGTCCATTGTTTTCCCTCCCAAAGGAGCTTGAGCTGCATTTCACTGCCACTGCTCACCGCCAGAGAGGATCGGAATGCACAGCACTGTCTCAGAGAAAGATCCAGATTCAAAGTATAATCCCCACCGCATGTGAGCTGCTCCTGCACCATTGTGAAGTCAAAAAATCATAAGCGGAACCATTATAAATTGAGTACCATCCGAACTCCCTCCAATAAGGCAAAGCCACCCTTCCCAGGCCTCAGAGGGCTCCCTTCCCACCCCAAGCTCCTTAGGAGGAGCAAGTGCAGTGATAAACAGAGCTGCAATTTCAAACCTGAAAGCTCTTCACTCTCTGGAAAGACACCTAGACTTTGCTTCAAGGACTATCCCAAAGTCACTGGGGCCCAAGCGGAAGGTAGGGACTCTGCCTCTCCTGCCAATGTGCTTGCTCCCTGGCAACTGGGCCAGTTGTTACAGCAGGGAGGCGCATGAATTCCATTAGGTTTCTCAGTGTTCTTTCTGTGTTGGGAAAAAAAAAAAAAAGAAAGAAAGAAAGAAAGAAAACATCAGTGGACCGCGGGGAGGGAGGAGCACTTGACTTTGCTTGGCACGTCCGCAACTGCAGAGTTCAGACGCGGACATATTGTACAGTCTTTCCTTCTGCTCTGGTGCAGGGCTTTCTGTATTTTTAGTCTTTCCTGACACTGCCAAGACAAGCAGTGCACGGAGATGGAGGACAGGCTTGCTGGCCTGCACGACAGAAGCGTCTTGCCTAGGGCGATGGCGGCATATGCCGGAGGTCCCAGTTTGCCGTGAGGGCTGGGGGAGGGGCGGCGGGCTTTGTTTTGGCTTCCTTTAGAGCATGTACAGCACTTCACACTATGTGCTCCAGGATGTGTCGGAACAGAGGATTAGCTGGATGAACTAGCTTTGTGGGTGTCTGAGGCAATATAGCAAGTTTTGAAAAAATGGATAACACTTAAGTTTATCTTTAAGCTGCAAATAAAATATTTACATGTGGGTACGTACATACAGCAAAATAGCTTATCAAAACACTACGAATTTGGAATTGTGATCACTTGAGTTGACTTCTCCCTCTGTACTCTGAATAAAAGAAGGTTTGTGGTGTAAATTATAAAAGCATGAAAAATCAGTAGAAATTGGTAATATCTTCACTGAACCAACTGTGTATACTATAAGCAAAAATGACCAACACAGTTTCGGCACCGTTATGAAAACACAAATAACCAGGACGGAAGCGGACCTCAAATGGATCAGCAAGCTTTCCTTTATTCTGCAGCGGAGTCAATCAATCAGGCACTGGCAGGGCTCATTTTCCGGGTACAAAAGAATGGCCCGCCGGTTACAGAAGGAGTCTGGGTTTTATAGGTTACAACGAGGGTGAATTAATCATTGGAGACTGAGACTGAGGCAGGACTTGTTGCTTTGGGCAGTCAGGAAAGAAGTTGTACAAAGTCCAAAACTCATTGGGGCTGGGAAAAAGCTCAGAACTCAGGCTTATCTTTCTTCCTCTGAGACCCATTGTTACCCAGAGCATCATTATTTGCTTTTCTCCTTCCAAGATTCACTGGCAATGGGAAAGGGTAAAAGTCCAGGGCCCAGCTTTCAGTACCTGCCTCCTTCCTTCAGGGTCCATTGTTCCTGGAAAAGGATTTACAGGGAGAAGTTTAATGTTTAGCAAATTTCCCTCCCTTCTCTGGAGCCACACTGTCTTTCTGTTTTTCTTGGGGGTTGTCTTGTAGGAATATCATTTTCCATAACCCTTCATATACAAATCAAAACCCATAAAGACACGCTTTATTCTTTCTGGTTTCTCACCCCCTGTGACAGCAGTAATACCAAAGCTTATTTCATCTCTTTTTACCTCATGAGCTCCCACTTGGTTTACTACATTAAATACCTAACTAAGTCTCCCTATTCTACACCTTTTCCTAGCAAATCATTCTCTATGTAGTGATAAGAATTATATTGAAATACTAGTTTGATCATTATCTCTGATTCATGATGTTCAGTGTCTCCCTAGCAGTAATATAAGAGACCAGCTCCTTGGAAATGCACGCACCTTCCATGGATGCTTCTGTCTCTGATTGGACTGACCTTGTCTCTGGCCTCATGAAACTCTAGGCAAATATTAAGACCTAGTACAATGTGACTTTTCTCAGTACTACTCAGCCTCAAAAAAGTGTCCTCTTGGTGCAGTGTTTCATCAGGTGCTATGATATTCCTCACCTGTACTGGCCACAAACTGTTAAACCTGTTTGCTTAACCCTGCTGGGATGAACACAAAAGGATTAGGATTATGTCTTACTCTGGCAGCTTTTTTTGGGGGGACCCTTGGCATATGTTTGCTAAACTAAGTGGCTTCTGGTTGTCAGCCATGTGTCCATTTGCCAAGCGAGCCTGGCAGGGCTGCTCTTAGGGGTCTCTGGTGAGACACCGGTTTGAGTTATTGGATTAATGTGAATGGCTTGCAATGGAACTTACTCTAAAACAACCCACACTGAGGCTTCAGGCTGCTTTTGCCCATTGTCTAAATGAATGAGATTGTGGTGCATTTTTATTATATTCTAGTGGAAAAAGAAATACTTGGGGCTTTATTTTTCTAACCTTTTACACAGAATTCAAAATAGGTGCCCGTTCTGCTATTTGCTTCCTGTCTGTGCCAGTCTGCACACACACATGCACAGATACACACAAAGACACACAGGAACACACCTACCAACACAGACTAATGCACACAGAGGCACTTGCACTAACACACTGACACATATGCATAGATACACTCCTGCACACTCCCACATAAACATATACTAATGTGCATGCTTAATTAACAGTCCATTTGACTTCATGGTCCCCACTGTCCTGTAGTCTGGTTTCTTCCCTGAAGAATTCTTAACAGATTCTTTTTCCTACACTTCCTACTTAGACCTTTTTGGATTTTGACCTTTTGGATATACTGAGGATAGGAGCTCCTTTGATATCTGTTTGAATCTTGAGATGTGAAGTTCCAATGCTTGATGAATAAAACAGGCATCATGAATACAGTTTTGTATTCTGTGCACACTTCTGTAACAATCTAGACAATCTCTATTGACTTGATGGCACTTCTCTTATGAGTAAACAACAGAATGCTCCTCAAATAAAAGTGAGGAGATACTGAGTTTAAGGGAAATGTTATAAAATATGAAATGTTATACAGAGTATGTCCATGTCCTATTTCAGTATGCTCTGGGCTGATGAATTTCATTCAACATCTCCTAGGATGAAGTTTCTAAGTAAATTACTGGGGAAGGTAATACCACAAGGGTAAAAGTTTAATCTGTTAGGAAAATAAAGTCTAGATAAGCCATTTATGTAACATCTGAGGTGAGACTTATTCCTAGCCATCTTCCTCATTTCAGTCCCCTCACCCCAGCCAAAGACCTTGGTTAGGTCAATTTATTTAAAATCAACCAATTTATTTAAAATCAACAGAACCTAATTTCTTTGAAAATAGTATTTGATTCTGGTCTTTCATGGATTCAGATAAAGCTTTCCTTTAATTAATCCAAATTGTAATAATATAGATTGCATGTAAATCTATTTACATTGTAAATCTTCATGTTTCAATAGAATTAATAAATATTCAATACTGTTTAAGTTAAACATTGAATTGTGTGAGATGGATTTTTAGATGTTTTCTCTAGGCACAGTCCAAAACCATCAAAGACAAGGCCTAGCAGCTCTCCGAGGCTCTCATAAAGAATGAGGATAGAAACTCAGCTTTCTCTGAGGTCCGTTCAAGATCTCGGAGTCTGAAACAATATAAAACACTACCCAGACAAAAATATGCTCCCCTTAAAGTTGTTTAAGTACACAAATAATTTTAAATATCTGCCTATACAAATAACATGAATTATTATATAAAATATAATATCATTATTACATAAGCATAATTAAATATTAAATTATATAGACTATATGTATATGTATGTATGCATATACGAACTACACACACACACACACACACACACACACATACATACATATAGACAAACACTGGATTCCTGGGAATCTTCTAATGCATGTATTAGAATCGAAACCCTGTCCCCATCTTAGATCTATAAAATTAGAAGATATCTGTGTTAATTGCATTGTTGATAACAATGTTTTATTAGAGGTTTGATAATTAACAATAATCACAGCAAATATGCCGAGGGCTTACTGCATGCAGCCACTTTACAAATATTCTCTCAGTTAATCTTTACTGCAAACCTATGAAAAAGATATTGCTTTCCATGTGAGGTGTATTAGAATCACCCCATTAGTAAGCAGAAGCACCGCCACATCAGATTTGACTCCAAAGCACATGCATTTAGTTCATTTCATGTGGAAGATGTTCTTACCTTTACTTAGTGATCAAACACAACCCAAGCCCACAAGCCAATTCATGATTGTGAATGACCATTTGAATTCTGGAATCAAAGTGCGATGCATAGGAAAAGTATGCAGCATAGTCAGCTCAGGAAACAGGAAGTTCTAAGTTTTGTAATATGCATGATGCTATGCACTTTTGAATGCTAGTTGCATAAGTAGAAAAATAAAGTCCATGGTGACGTGCACTTGGAGGATATTTCTATGTGGTCAGACCTCTCCAGGCAGCCAGCAAACTGCCCCCTCCCTTTCTTTAAATACCAATCTGCTGTTACTGCTTTTTAAAGGGAGTCACCATCAAAAGTCAGGCTATTTGGGAGGCTGAGACAGGAGAACTGAGAGTTCAAAGCTAGCCCCAGTATCCCTGAGTTCAATCTTCAGTATGAAAAAAAAAACAAAACAAAGCCAAAAAAAAGGTCAAGCTGTTCTGCTAGAGCAAATGAGAGGACAAGACCTAGTAGTTGATAGCTCTGGGGAACATTCCCAGTTACTGTTTCTTTCTTACTTTCTCTCCCCATGTGTTTTCTTAATTGTATGTCTCCTCTGCACGCTCTGTGTAGAGACTTACCCTGATTTCTCTGCCCTCTGTGTAGCCTGAGCCCTTCACTTTGCCTTACCATTGCCGTGTGGACCCAGCTACCAGGGCTTCCTCTCAGCTCAGCTTCTTACTTTTCCAGGTTTCCAGTTCTCAGGGAATTACCCTTTTCAAACTGTAGGTCAGAAGGTCTGGTTTGGAGGTCACCAAAATTGGCCTTCTTGGGTCAGCTGTTTGCTCTCGTGCTTATTTGTGTTTTAGGTACTTCGGAGTGGAGTCACATGATATAAAACGTGGCTAATGATTTCTTAGAAGGTTGAGGACAAGGAAATTTCCCACGGGAGACAGTATAAAATCTTTAGGGATCTTTGCTCAAGTACAACTTTTGCACACGCTGTAAGCCACACGACAGACTTTCCAACCTCAATGGAACATAAAAACCATGTACAAGCCTTTCTAAGGGAATGAATTCATTTTCCTGTTTTTGAACACAACATCACCTACTTGTAGCGACAATGAAACTTTAACAAGAGCAACCATAAAAGCTATCACCAAAAAATGTCATTTATGGGTCTCTTTTTGTATACTTACATACTTTACATTCTGAATAATATTTCTAACAGATCTAAAGAATGAATGTAAACATCTCTATTTTACAGAAAAAGAGACAGAGGTGGTTCAGGAAGCTTCAGTGACTAGTCCAAGCTTAAGAGTGTTAAGAGTGTGGTAAACACTCAAGTCACTCTGATTCCCAAACCTATGCTTTTCTGCTTTTCATTATATTGAAAATGTTTTCAAATTTTAACAGATATTAGCCATTTCTGTTTTTCTTCCTTCATTTCTTAAATTTCAAGTATGCTCTTATGTCATGTCCTGTTAGCCTTGAGAACTTCCTTTAGTATTTCTTATAGAACAGGTGTGCTGTGACAAATTCTGTTTTCCTTCTTCACAGATGGCTTTATGTCACCTTTATTTTTCTAAGATATCACTAGATGCAGAGTTTTAGGTCAATAGGTCCTTTCTCTGGACACCTTAAAAATATTTGTACTCCCGGGTGCTGTGGTCCATACCTATAATCCCAGCAGCTTGGGAGGCTAAGGCAGGAGGATCACAAGTTCAAAGCCAGCCTCAACAACTTAGCAAGGCCTAGATAATGATGGCCTGTCTCAAAATAAAAATTTAGAAAAAAGGGCTGAAGATGTTGCTCAGCAGTTAAATACCCCTAGGTTCCATTCCTGGTTACCCACCCTACCCACAAATAATAAAATAAAAAAGTTGTACTGTCTTTTGTTTTGGCCTCCATCATTCTTTTTTAAAAATATTTTTTTAGTTGTAGATAGGCCTTTATGTTATGTATTTATATGTGGTGCTGAGGATTGAATCCAGATCCTCACACATGCTAGGCAAGTGCTCCATCACTGAGCCACAATCTGAGCCCTGCCTCCATCATTCTTGATGAGAAATTTTCAATCATTAGGATTGTTATCCCCTGTATGCAGTAAGTAGGTCATACTTTTTCCCCTGGCTACTTTTAGGAGTGTATCTATAGTTTTCAGTGATTTTATTTATGTGCATCAGGGCTAAGTTCTTTGAATTTTTTCTTTTTGGATTTTTTTTTTTTGTATTTGTAAATTTGACTCTTGCCACATTTGGGAAAATTTTAGGCCTTATTTTTATATTTTCCTACACTATTATCTCTTGCCTCTGCTTTAGTGACCCCAATGACACAAATGTGAGAACTTTTGATATTGGCCCACAAGTCTCTGGAACTCCACTCATGTTTGTTTGTTCATGATTTTTTTTCCCCTTGCTATTCTATGTATTGCTTGGTGCTTGTGTAAGTTCAAATACAGAACTTCACAGACTATTCTTCAGCTCTGTCCTCTGTAGGGTTTCCTTCATATTTGGCCTCTAGATTCCCCTTTTCCTAGTTCCTCTGGCCAGAGGACTGAATTCTCCTAGAGTTCTGGTCTTCTGAGCTGTGACGCATTTCCCTACATTTGGGCCACAGGACTAAGCAGCAAGAGAAAGGAGACAATCCATAACAAGGCCTCCTCCACTGTTAACTACAGCACAGGTCCCTTCTGGTTCCTCTGCCGCAAGTTCAGATCACCTTCAATGGTCAGATCTTAAATGGTCTTCCTCCACCTGGTGCAGATCTACATATGAAGCTGATCTGGAGGTAGAACTAAGAGAAAGAAAGGAGAAACTCCCCTGCTGTGGCCGGCAGGGCCCTTTCCCTAGATCTCTATCCACAATGCACTTTACTAGTTTTTTAAAAATTATTATTATTTTTTTCCTTTGCTATTTACCCCTTCCACAGTTACACAGTTCCTAATTTGGCTTGCCTTCAGGCTAAGTCCAGGTGGAGGAAAAAAAAGAAAGAAAAAGAAAAAGAAAGAGAAAATATAGAAAATTCTTCTCAGCCAGCTTGATGTTTCTTTACGGTTGACTTTCCTTCTCAATCCACTGGCTATTGTTTACTTTTAGGGTCCTCAGACGATTGTTGGTCATACTTATCCAGATTTTGTTGTAATCAACAGAATCACAAAATGAGATCCTTATTCCTTGGACGGCCACTTCCTAGTGTTTCTTCCCCCGGCAGCACGTGCTTGGCACAGAGCCCACTGTATGATAGCGCCAACCACTTTGCAAGTGAAGTGAATGAAAATGAAAAATGTGAGACTTACCACTTATCCCTTAAAGTCTGGCAAATATTTGGCCTGTAGTCTGCCACTCTTACTTCTCACACTCAAAGCTGCTATTGATAGGCTTGTTCCTTGGTCTCCACTGGAGATCTGTTCCAGGACTGCATGGATACCAAAACCCATGGATACTCAAGGCCCCTATATAAAATGACAGAGTATTTGCGTATGGCCTCTGCACATCCTCCCTTGTATTTAAACCATCTCTGGATGACTTAGAATACATAATACAATGTGCATGCTCTGTTACTAGTTGTTATACTGTATCGCATAGGGGATAATGCCAAGGGAAAAAGGCATGTTCATTGCAGGCATGATTTTGTTTTTTAAATATTTTCTGTCTGAGGCTGGTTATACCCTTGGATACAGAGCTGATACATTTGGAGGGACAACTGTATTTCTTTGCTGTTCTGCTCCTTGCTGAGCCTAAAAACAGCTGCAGGATACTTTTAACAGCAGAGCTGGAAGCACTGGGAAGTGAGGTAAATGCTGACCTTTTGTTCCTGTCTAACCTAACCACAGAAACCCTCCAGCCTTCCTTTTCCATTCAGCTGTGAGGGCTTCTCAAATCTGATCTTGCCATTCTCTGTTCTCTTAAGATTCCAGTTGATTGATACAGTTCTTCACTGCAGGCAGGATTGTTAAGAAAAATAATTCTTCACTTTGCAATAAAGTTGCTGTTTTTTTAAAAAATTATAATTTGACTAATATGTTTCCATGAGTTTTTTTTTCCTTTGCACGAATAAGAATTCATTTTCTTCTTTTAGCCTTAGGGAAATGGTGAATTTATTTAATAGATTGGTAATTATCCAGCTCAAAAGAGATTATTAGAATTCCTTTTCATTTGATTACTATATATCTCCAAACCCACAATCTGTTCATCAGCAGCTGCAGCCTTGTCTATGGCCTTGCTTGTCCTTGACTATGTGTCTCCCGAGTTTCTCACTTTGACTCTTCCTAAATACAAATATGAATAGAATGTGGTATTCCTTAAGTATATCTGATGTAAAATTTCAGATTTGTTTTTTTGAAAACAGAGCTGTACAAACATTTTTATGATTTTACTGGTCATTTTTTATTTTATTGCCTTAGTATATTTCCAGTTGAGCTATGATCTGAATAGAACTTTATTTTTGGTTTAGGGATTTGGTGTGATTATTATCAGCTTTCATAGAATCATTTTTGTACAAAGTGCTTGGGCAATGTTTGTAATGTGAATGTCTTTTCATGCCTTTGTACATTTGCTGGGAAATACCCATGTCTAACTACCAACTGGCACTTACTCAAGAGAGCTTGGTCTGGAATTTTAATTGTTACCACTTTTAAAATGGGGAATCTGGTCAGGAAAATGAGCTCCTGTTATGTATGAGGTATGTGTGTGGTGCAAATACTGAGCAAGAGTTGGACACAGTGGCACATGCCTGTAATCCCAGCAGTTCTGGAGGCTGAGGCAAGAAGATTGCAAGTTCAAAGCCAGCCTTAGCAACTTAGTGTGGCCCCAAGCAGCCTAGTGAGACCCTGTCTCAGAATAAAAAATAAAAAGGGCTGGGGTTGAGGTGCAGTGGTAAAGCATCCCTGGGTTCAATCCCTGGTACAAAAAAAGAAAAAAAATGTCAGAACTCAAGAGTTATAGAAAGTCAGTCATCACTGCATCCAAGGTCACCTGGTAGAAGTCCTATTTAAGATAATTCAGCACCATAGCCTGAGATTTCCTCTAGCAGTGCTAAGAAACTTACCATGTGACAGCCTGCTGTGTCCACAATCTAAGAGTGTTTTTCTTTCCTCCTTTTCTCCTGCAATCTCCAGTTTACCGTGGTTTCTGGGCAGTCCTGATGCTCCTGGGTGTGGTCACGGTGGTGATCGCCAGCTTTCTGATCATCTGCGCAGCCCCCTTCGCCAGCCACTTTCTCTATAAAGCTGGGGGAGGTTCCTACATTGCCGCAGGTATGTACAGTGCGAAGGGTGGGATTCTGGCCCTGTATTTTCTCTATATGTTTGTTATTTCCATTTCTAGATATAGGTCTAGATTCTGGTCTTCTGGTAATAGTAATACAATAATGTGCGTATGCAAAAATTCTCAGGTGCTAGCTGTGTATCTGACTCTGTTTTGCATGTGTCACCGCAATAACCCTCATGACAGTCTTAGCTTACTGTGTTGTCATTACATAATGACAACACTGAGGCTCAGAGGGGAGAGGTCAGCAAAAGCCTTTATATCTTTCTTGCTCTATTGATCTTCTATCTGTAGCACCACAGAGGTCACAACATGTCAGGATATAGGTACATTTTCGTATGCTCTTAAAAAGATAGCTCCTTAATGATATTTTTGAGAAGTATATTAGTACGATTTCTTTATCATGGTAAACCATCTTTCTCTAGATCATTAACACTCATTTTTCTTAACTGTGTTTCACCGGCACTATCTAAACACATACTTTCCTGTGCAAAACCTGTGTTTATTTTAGTTGTCGTTCCAACAAGATTTTCTAATTCCTGCAATGATGATCATAGCATAGATAGAAAAAATAGTAAGATAGATGAGTCTTGTGAATTGTCTTTTTCATTTAATTAGGAAGTAAAGCCAGACCACTCTTATGAAAATATAAGCCCAAGGCTGATATGTATCAAGATAACGATTCTAGAAAAGAAGATGGGGCTCTGATATGCCTGGAACCAAATTGCCCAAGTCTGTGCTGTATTGTGGCATCAGGTCAGACAGAGTGTTTCTATAGGGACTGTAGTGACAGGTGACATGAACAGAACTGTTAGCTTTGCTACTTTTATAGTCACTGCAAGGCCAGCTCATGAGGCTGCCCACCATAATTCAATAGTCAGTTAGCAAAACCCTTTACATAATATGGTGCTTAATTCTGCAGAGGGAATTAAAAAAGTGATCATATATGGATCCTCTGTAAAAAGCTAAAAGCAAAAAAAAGGCCACTCTAAGAAGAGCCCTGTTTAACTGACATTTTCTTTCTCTGGCTTTATCCACTGGGACTCATCAGTTTGTAAGTAACCCTTTTTTGTTGAGGTGGAAGTCAGCCACACATGATATAGCTGACCATTTTGAAGTGTATACATCAGTTTTTTTTTTTTTAAAATACATTCACAGACTTGTGCAAATGTCATGATGCTCTGGATTCAGAACATTTTCAGTGTGTCACAGAGAAGCCCCAGGCTTCCTTCTCCTCCCTCCCTACCAACCCTGAGAAGCCAACAGCCTACGTCTTGTCACCGTGGGTTGGCTTACTTCATATAATTGGAATCATATACCTGTGGTCTTTATGTGTGGCTTCTTTTACTTGTGTATCAAAATTTATAATCTTTCTGCTTTAATTCATAGTTATGTAAGATCAAACCCATCCTATATCCGCTAGCATTTCCTTTGCCAAATAGTTTTTCTCCCCTAAATCACATTCTAACCTTGACTTCAACAAAATTCTAGTTAGGGTACAATTTTTTTTTTATCTCCCTAGAAATAAAAGCACTTGCCTAAAAATGTATAAATATGTGTTTCTTCTCATTCCTTGCTTTGCTTTTTTCTTTTTTGAAGGATTTGTTTTTTTATTTATTTTGCTGTTTATTTTTTTTGTGGTGCTAAGGATTGAGCCCAGGGCCTGGCGTGTGCTAGGCATGCACTCTGCCGTTTAGCCTTAGCCACACCCACCCTTTCTTTTTCTCTTTAAATCTCAGTTCATTATCAAAGGGAATATGTATGTAATCACAATAGTTAGTACTAACACTTGTTTTAAACTCAGACATGCTTGGATCCTGGGTTTAATCCTGTTAGAGAATTGTATGTGTGTTTGCATGTATTTAGTATTTTTTTGAAAAATAGCTACTTTTGGTTATTTTTTTTTTACTTTATAATTTGTGCAGGAAAGTAGTATATCCAAAGACTTATACTTGGCTGAGAACTTTGCAGGAAGACCAAGCACCTGCTATGTACTCAAATAATCACAAGTATGTGACCAGTGGATTGTCTCCATTCTGTGGGTCTTGTGCTAAACATCTTATAGGTTTCCTTTCTTTGGGCTTCATGCAGATGACCCCTGGGAGTTCTGCAGTATCTGGGGGTTCTGGTAGTCCATTTGGAAAGCCAGACAGCTAGATAATTGTGATAATACTTTCGTTAAATATGACTTTTAATTTCCTTGATGAGACAATTCCATGTTGTTTTTGTCTGATCATTTGTTTTGCAAGAGCAGAGAGAAATATTCGGTTGCACAAGATAAAATGTTCCTATTCATTGTATCATCTTGGGCAGGAAAAGTCATGTGCTTATAGATAACTAAAAATGACTGTCCACTAGCAATTTCTTCCACGAAACAATCTTTTTAAGCAACTATGAAGCCAATAAATCATCCTTCAACCCTTGTTAATAGAAGGATTTTTAAAATCTCACAACTGTCTACTATTAACAATACCTGGTAATAACGCTAGGCATTCTAGCTCTTCAAAATTAAAGATGAAAACTTATATACTATCCTAGGGAAAGATGAGGAAAAAATGGATAATTTTTCCTGTGCTAGGTTTATTAGCCAGCCAAGTTCTTTTCTGTACTACATTTAATACAGACCCATGCATATAGTCATTTACTGAGTTAAATTGAATTGAATTCCAATGCTTTCTTTGGTTAGATTTTCTATTTTCAAAATGAAGACATCTCAAAGAACATCCATATCTCTCTTCCAGGGCTTGCCTTGCATTTCCTGTCCTTGTCTCCTGTGCCTCCTCTGTGCCAGCCTCGTGCTCTGCAGGGCAGTTAGGAACAGGTGCAGTGCAGGCTCAGGGTGCTTGTGGCTGCTTTATCAATGCCACAAACAGGACTGGACACTCTTTATTTAGGCAGATGGCCTTAGGGAAGGGCACAGCCAGATTCCAAATGGCCATTGCGGGGTGTGTGCACATAGGAAGACTCTTTGGCATCAGTAAGATGACTGTTTTGGGGCATTCCATGCTTGGCAGATGATGCTGATGTCCCAGCTGTTGGGTGGGAGTGAAGGGTGGACTCGTGGTATTCCCCACCCGTGCTGGACCAACAGGCTCAGGGCCAGGCATGGAGGACAGCTCCTTCCTCAGGTGGGGCAAGCCATGTGTTTCCTGGGGTGGCTCAGTTCCTCACAGAGCATGTACTCATTGTCAGGACACTGCACCCCCAAGCTTGTGTTTCAGTGGCTTGTCATGCATCTCAACAAGCCTGAACAGCCACTATGATCTGTTTTCATGTGGGCTCACGGAGAACTCTGATAGAATGGGTTTGACCTTTTGTCTTTACTTGCCAGAGGAAAAGTGTCAGCCCCTTATTAGATAGACATCAGGTGAGACAGGAAAGCTGCCCAAGGAGTTAGAATGGGCAGGTAAGGCAGTCCAGACGTGGGGGTTATACAGAGAAAACTACCACACAGCTGACACTTCCCTATTCCAACGTCGACATGGTGACATCAGGACACATTTTGCTGTTTGAGGGAAACCTGGAGAAAGGAAAATGATCCTGGACATTCTAGGTACTGACGTTGAAGGACAAGCACCAAAACCAGAAATAGGTATTTGACAGCATATCAGGGTAGAAATGCTTTTCTGCCATACTTGAAATCACATGGTCTGGAATGGTGGTCTGGGATGACTGTAGAGGTGGACAGTCTGTCACCTGGATGCTTGGAATTGAGGAGCTTCTGCACCTCAGCCAAGTCCCTTGGAATTGAGGAGCTTCTGCACCTCAGCCAAGTCCCTCAGCCAAGTTAACCACTTGGGGTGGTGAGATGACTTAGATACTTGGTAATTCAAAGGATGAGACTTGCTTCAGGCACAGGTGTGTTAAAGGAAGTAAAAGCTGCTTTTGCCCTGTACTCTTCTTTGGTGCCGATGGAGGCAGAGCTGTGGCTTGTCCCTGGCACAGGCCTGTTTGCTCAGCCCCATTCTGTGACCCTGGTATAGTTTCCTTCTGGGGCAAAGGTTTCCTGGACTATGATTGCTGATCAGGGTCATAAATAGAGCAAATTATCATGAGCCATGTAAATCTTCTACCATGTGGGACAAACAGCCTCCTGTGGACACTGTCCCTCCTGCTCTAAAGGAGATGTTTTGTAAATAAGGAGTGATGTGAGCCTCCTAAAAATCTAGGATAGGGGGGCTGGGATTGTGGCTCAGTGGTAGAGCTCTTGCCTTGCATGCGTGAGGCACTGGGTTCGATCCTCAGCACCACATAGAAATAAATAAAATAAAGATATATATATATGTGTGTGTATATATATATATATACACACACACACACACACATATATATATATAATCTAGGATAAGAAATGCCAATGGAATTAAAAAGAATAGAACAATTTTCATCCCCAGGGGACTAACCTGGAAGGAAGTGGGATTTGTGTTTTCTTTTTTTTTTTTTTTAATATATATATATTTTTTTAGTTGTAGATGGACATGATGTCTTTATTTTATTGCTTTGTATGTGGTGCTGAGGATCGAACCCAGGGCCTCACGCATGTGAGGTAAGCGTTCTACCGCTGAGCCACAATCCCAGCCTCAAGGGATTTGTGTTTTCTTAAACCTTGTTTTTTTCAGAAGATCAGGGGGACATTGCAATAGGTCATTAGTAAACTGTATTTATTTCTACACGAGAGCTATGATGGCTTTGTAAAACAAGAGACTATATCCCTCACAGTCAAAAAAGAAAAAAGAAAGAAAGCAAGCTCTTAGAAGCCAGAGGACACGCAGTTCCGAGGTCACTTTCCTTGGGTGGAGGGATCATGTGGCTCACACAGAGGAGCTCCATATCATGCCTAGCTACTCTCGTCTTCCTCCAGATAAAGCAGAGTGTGGCATTGTTCAGAGCCAGAGAAGGGTACGTGGAAGCATCAGAAGACCCAGAGCAGGAAGGGATTAGGAAGGAATTGCTGACGGCCAGAGGCACCTGCGGCTCCCGGTGCACCTGCACCTGCGCTCCTACATCATGAAAGCTCCAGGTTGTCAACAGCCGCCCACTACTGACGCCAAAGGGGACTCCGTGTGAGAGAACAGGCCTGGGTACAAATACCTGGCTACGGTGCCTTTCCAAAGCGCCTGTGATTTAATAGAAGCTATAGACGCAGGCTTTCATGTGAGATCAGAAGCCTGACTTTCCAACAGGGAATGGAATATTTTCCCAAAGCCCAGGGCTTAACTTTTTTACAGCCCTAGTGTGTTGGAGATGGGTGGAGTACGAAAAAATTATAAATAAAAATGATTTGTTCTTGGCACACCTACCAGTCAGATGTACTCCTTACAGTAGAAATAGTGTCCTGATTTGAATGACCTCTAGACCAGCCGTTTGGATTTCCTCAGAGCTTCTTGTAAGCAGGACAAGAGAAGTCCTAGTTACCTTGAAGTTTCTTAAAGGGTCTGCTGTGTGCTGCCTGTTGTCATATGTGGGACTTTATCTAGAAAAGCTGTTACTTTACAGTGTGGGAAGGCTTTCCTTCACATGTTAATGTGGTTTTTCTGACATCCTCGGTCTGACATTTTCCATAAATGTCAAGTGCTAAAGTCAACCTTGCTTCATAGTACATAGGAAATAGTTGCAAAGAGTTTTAATTGCAAACATATTTTGAAATGTTACTACTTTTCTTTCTCAGATTCTTCTGTCAATGTTTATTCCCTGCAGCCCCCCAAAGCCACACACGATACTTTTCAGTTTAAAAGTGTCTGACAGATTCTCAGAACCTATGGGGTGTTCACACGTGACATGAGGAGAAGGAACTCCAAGACCCAGAGGAAGAATTCCAAAGGCACATTTCAAACTCCATTCTGAGCCTAGAACCCCTCAGCCAGTGAAGGTGGGAAGGGAATCAGTGGGAGGAAAAGCAGAGACAAAGCAGTGGTTTCTCTAGGGGGAGAGGTGGCTGTCCAGAGTGTCCCCCCTCATATGGCTCTTCTGTGTCCTTTTTGAAGATTTGTCCAGACAAATCTAGGGATCAAGAGGCCAGATCAACTATAAATTTGGTGGAGTTTTTCTGGAAAATCTTGAACTTCAAATTGGAGTAGATATACTTCTCCCACCTTTCATGTCTCCCTCTTAAAAAAAATGTGTTGTCTTCTGAGAATTAGAGCAAAGGCTGCAAAGTGAATATTTTCATTCACATGACATATTATTATGGGGTATAATTAATCTTCATTAATTTCAGGGAGTTTTCAGATATGCAACATGTCAAGATTATTTCTGGCCATGGAAAGACAGAATGAATTCCCATATGCTTTATTCTTTTTTTTCTAAATGCTGTGTGTTATTAACATCTACTTACTCAGTGTAGTAAGAATTTAATTTCTTTGCAAATATTGCCTTTTATTCTACACCTTCCCCCAAATAGTCACTTTGATTGGAAACAACTAGTAGTGAATGACTAAATAATATTGTTTTTGGGTTTTTTTTTGCTAAATCTTATAATTTTTGTGAGACTTTTTTTTTCTTCTTCACACTTTCTTGTTATGGAAGAAGGCACATTAGATATAGTCTCATTAGAATTATCATATTGACCTATGCTCAGAGCTTGTTCTAGAAATAAGTTTTAATTTATAGAATTAAAGGGCTGGTAGAGAGAGAGAGGGGAAGGTGCTTTACTTGACTGGACACTTAAAGCAGAAAACTTTCTTAATGTGAATGAGTCTGGATTCATCTTCTGTTCAAGATGTTCAGTAATAGGACTGTGGAGTGACTGGTGCCACCTTGTGGAGAGTTATAGTAAGACACCGAGGTAATCATTTCCTCACTTCCAGTACTTAGAATCGGAAGGCACCATGGTGAGTTTTTCCTCCTTCTCCTCTTCCTCCTCCTTCTCCTCCTCTTCCTTCTCCTCCTCCTCCTCCTCCTTCCCCCCTCCCCCCTCCTCCTCTTTCTTCTTTTTGCTTCTTGGCCAGTTCTGAAATAGTTCAGTCACATGCAATGCTTTAGAAGATTTCAGAAAGTGATATTTTCTAGCCATTAGCAGTGGCTCATGCCAGGGCCTATGAATGATGGTAATAACCAACACAGCCTAATGTTTACTGAGTGTTGCTATGTTTCAAGTATGGTGCCAGGTGTTAAATCTCCTTCCATTCTTCAAAACTGCTTTCTGAAGGGGCACTTGCATTATCTCTATTTTCCCAATGAATAAACTGAGATGGAGAAGTAAGACACCTTCTCCAGTGTGCTGAGTGAAGTGTAAAGTTTTTTGGCCAATGAAACTTTAAGGTGAGATTTGAACCAGTATGGTCAGAATCTAGGCTTGTGCCTATCAACGTATCCTGGAAATCAGTTATTGTGAATAAATGTTTCTGTGGAGTTAAATGAAACTCTGCTTTCCAGATTAAATCCTAACTGTAAGGATGCATAAAACCTCATGATCATAATTGTCAATGGAGTACAGAGCATGTATAATGCTAACAATTATCATGCCAACCTAAGAAAGTCAGAAATGTTTGTGAAATCCAACATGCTTTATGTAGTTTCAAAAATAGGAGTCTGGAAAAATGAAAGGGAAGGAGCAATTAATGTATTTGGAAGATGGTGTGGACAATTCGAATTAACGAATTTGGAATGTACAGTAGGGAATACTGGGAAATCAGGTGTAATCATGTTATAACTATGTCAGAGATTAAATTTGTCTCAGACAATTGCAGAAAAATCAGCAGGAAACAAGTTGTGAGAAAATGAAGAATGGAGGGAGATAAGTCAAGAAGTCAGCCATTATGCATTAGTTGTTCTACATTTTTCTGAAATATGATACACTAAAATGAGCATAAGCTTAGTGTAAGAGCAAACAATAACCTATAAATAAAGAACTGATTATTACCAAACACAATCCAAACTATTTTTAAGAACATCTAGCGTATTTTCTCAGAAAAACTATCTC
The DNA here is from genome assembly GCA_004024805.1 of Geosciurus inauris. Classification (NCBI taxonomy): domain Eukaryota; kingdom Metazoa; phylum Chordata; class Mammalia; order Rodentia; family Sciuridae; genus Geosciurus; species Geosciurus inauris. The sequence continues at coordinate 107,582 of PVHX01002405.1, read as the reverse complement.
ATTCTTTAATGTATGCAGTAATTATGAGGTTACTTTGAAAATGTTACAATATAATGACAAGTATTACTCTTAGGCTATTGTAGAATTTCCCCTTTTCTCCTCATTAAACATGCAAAAAGAGAAGTGTACGAGCTGGACCTTGGGATGGAGCTCTGAGAGCAAGTTAGCCTGCTGGATCCTCATATTTTCTCTGCTAACGTAACACATGTGGCCTCCTAGGGCCTGAGAAAGGCCTCAAGCACCACAATTTTTAAGATTTCTAACATATGAAAAGGGAAAACAGGCTTGCAAATACTTGGCATTTTAAAAGTGCTTGTATTTAATTCATAAGTGCTCTATACTTTAAAAATACATACATAGGTGAAATGATCATATATCCAATATACCCCCATTATACTCAGGGGATATGTTTTAAGATTTCCCATAGATTTCAGAAACCTATACATAGTATTTTTTTCCTATGTATGTGTCCTGATGATAAAGTTTAATTTGTAAATTAATCCATTTGGTCCCATTGTTCCAGATGTGCAACATCTAAGAAACAAGTATAGTATATAATATATAATATAATTATACAATAATAATAATATAATTATGCTATTACATAGTATTTGTGATAATAATTAATAACATAATAATATATATTCTCTAGATTATGATTTTCAAACTATTGCAATGCTCCTGTGTTAATTTTATTGAAGTATTTATAAAATTAAAAACTTGATACTTAATGGGTTAAGCACAGTAAGAAATTAATAAAAAAGAACAATTGCAACAATATACTATAATAAAAGTTACTTAAAAATCATGAATTTCTTATTTATGGAATTTTCAATTTAATATGTTTGGCCCACACTTGACCTTGGGAATCTGAAACCATAGAAAACAAAACCACAGATAATAGGGGACTGTTAGAGAACATAATTTGCAGATATCACCCAATGTCTAATTGGGAGTCTTTCGTTAATGCAGGACTCAAATCAAATCATCCTAATGGGCCCCAGGGGAATCCATAGCCTGACAGAGCACTGTGAGTCCCTCCTGAGAGGTGGGGCCTCCTGCCTGTCCTCACACAGCCAGCTCCTTATAATCCAGCTCTTTCTCCTCAAACGTACTTTTTGATCCTGTAATTGAGGAACCCTGAGTATTTGAGAGTCACTTCTCTTTTCAAAAGAGTCCCAGAAACAAAATGGTGAGAGTGAGTGGTGCCCAGTTCCCATGTTGGAGACGTATTCACAGTGTGTTTTACACTTAAGCTGCATGATGTTCGCTTACATGTCATTTTAAAAAATTAATTAATTTATTTATTCATTTTACTTAGGTGTACATGATAGCAGAATGCATTTTTAGTCATTGTACACAAATGGAGCACAACTTTTCATTTCTCTGGTTGTACGTGATGTAGAATCACATCATATATGTAGTCATACATGAAGCTAGGACTATGATGTCCATCTTATTCCACCATCTTTACTGTCCCCACATTTTTAAATGTTTCAAGTACTAACAAAAGTTTTAAAATGAATGAAGGGACTAAAAATGAGCAATCACAATGTTGTAGGGACAGATGAGGCAAGACACTGGATAGGAAACAGGAAGCAGGCTTATTTGACTGCAGCTGGTTCAGAGGGTACAGCTTTCACGGTAATCAATTAATTCCCCCTGAATCCCGAGTTCAGGCAGTTTCAGAACTTTATACTCATTGTGTAATGGGAAGGGCTCAGAAGTTCATAATCTGCAGAAGTTCACAGAAAAGCAGCTTTTTCTTTTACTGTTCTGGGCAAGTTAACACTTCAAGGACAGCACCTGAGAAGGGGAGAATTTCTTCTCCCCTTCCTTACTTCTCCCCTTCCTTTCCTCCCTCTGCCAGCTGTTACCATGGAGCCCAACTAGTAACATCTTCTCTTATCTCTTAAATGTAAACATCTCTGTGAAGCTGGGGCCCAAGGTCAGAGGCCTTGTTAAAGGATCTGTGCTTCTCGTTATACTTTGCATTTACAAACCCGTTTCCCGCTTAAAAATAAATTATAAACCATTATATTACTGCTACACTAGATAGTCTAAAAATGTTTTTGAAAAATTAGTAAGGAAGCGTGCAGCATCTAGAGTGCTCACCTCTTTTAGGCCAGTGGTTAAGCAAGACAGGAACAGGAAATAGAACTTTAACTATATTGAACTCTTTGGTAGAGACTCTTTTGCTGATAGTCCTAAGATTAATTACGGTGCAGATTTTCTGTGGAGTAGGGGGTGCCACTACAACACAACAATGCCTGTGCCTCAGGCACTTGGAAAACTTAATCACTCTGAGTGCTTTTGAGTGACTGTCAAAAGTTTTGTTTAGAAAACTGGTGTTTGAGGGAAAATAAATAAGGTAGCTTTCTAAAACAACTGTGTTCTCAGATTTAGCAGGGCTACCATGAGCTCAGATTGAAGAGAAGGGAAGGACCTTCAGCCTGTGCACTTCAGGTTCTACCATATATGATTAGGACTTGGTGCCATTTTATCAGTTTGGTATACCATAGCGCTCAAAATCCTATTGCAATTAAAAAAAAAAAAAAACAGAACAAAACAAAACTCTTTGTCTACAAAAGTGCTGTCCATCATTTCAAAACTCTACATATATCTTAGAACATAGCAAAGCAACATATTCCTAGTTGCTTAATTCATAATAGTTGAAATCAAGAAGCAACACAATTGTTTTATTTGTGTTGTTTTGTTTTAAGCAACACAATTTTGTTTTGTTTTGTTTTGTTTTGTTTTTGATACCAGGGATTGAACTCAGGAGTACTCAACCACTGAGCCACATCTCCAGCCCTATTTTGTGTTTTATGTAGAGATAGGGTCTCACTGAGTTAAGTTGCTTAGCACCTCGCCATTGCTGAGGCTGGCTTTGAACTCACAATTCTCCTGTCTCAGCCTCCCAAAGTGCTGGGGTTACAGGCTTGCGCCACCATGCCCAGCTGCAACACAGTTGTTGTTGTTCATCAGTACATGGCTAGATAGACAAGTTGTGGTGTACTCACATGATGGAATAGCACGTTGAAAGCACAGATGAATTCTCAGTCATTATGTTGAGTAAAAAGCCAAAAGCATCGGGCAGCATACCATTATGATTTCATTTCAGGATGTTCTAAGGGCAAAACTAAGCCATAGTGACAGAGGCGTTGGTGGGCAGGGCATACAGGAACTCTGTGAGTGAGGAGTACACTTTTAGTGGGATGGGACGACACCGATGTTTACATTTGTCAAAACTTATCAAATCACACACTGGGAATTTGTACATTTTACTCTATATAAAATATACATCAATTAAGTGAATAAGAAAGAGAGACAATAGACTGGAATGTCTTCACCCATTAGAAAAACCTTCAGATTATTGGAGTTTAATATAATACCTTCAAATATCAAGAATGGGCTCATTGAATGAATGATCGTCTGAGAAAGATTAAACATCCACAAAAGCTCCCTGCCGGGATGTTGTCAGTTGGCTGTTTGGTGTCCAGCGTGCAGATAGATGGAGGAAAAGCATTCACTACCACTGCTTCTTTTTTTTTTTTTTTTTTTTTTTTGGTACTGAGGGTTGAACCCAGGGCTGCTTAACCACTGAGCCACATCCCCAGTCCCCCTTTTAAATTTTTTATTTAGAGACAGGATCTCCTTAAGTTGCTTAGGGCCTCACTAAGTTGCTGAGGCTGGCTTTGAACTTGCGATCTTCCTGCCTCAGGAACCTGAGTGGCTGGGATTACAGGCATGGGCCACTACACCCAGCTATAATTACTGTTCTTAACGAATTGCTGTTTCCTCTTAGAAAATGTTAGCAAACATCCCTTATTAAGTTTTCTCTTGGTGCTTTTTGTGATCACCTTGGCTAATAGATCAGTGTTCTACTAAGGGTACTATCCTTGACATTCCCAACTCACGCCAGATTGTCTTTGTTTCTGTACTTAGCACAAACTCCCCTGCTAGCTCACCCACAGTTCCACCTAAAAGTTCACCTGGTCTCCCCACTGCCTCTTTGGCATATTTTCCCTATTGTTGGATAGTTGTGAATGTCTCTATCCTAATGGCCACACCTGCCTTCGGGGTCTAGTCTGAGATGTGCCACAGGGAAAATGTGTGACTCTGGTGGACAGTTAACCACAGCGGACCTCATTTCTCATCTTCTGAAAATAACCTAGATGAGTAAGCGGATGCTGTCCTCCCCCGGATTTTATGACATTTACTTCATACTTCTATGTAGACGCACTTACCAGTTATGTCCTGTGTCTAGCGTGGTCGTGGTTGCACCCTCCATGTAGAGGAGAGACCATTTTCTGATTCTAAATTTCTTTTCAACTTAACTTCCTTCATAACACATTTTTGTTTTTATTACAAAATCCGATGGACTTTCTTAGGCCCATTGAAAGTTGAAATGAGTTGCTGTTGGATTTGTCTAAAAGCCAAAGAAGAGGCTTGAGTCGATGTTTCTTTCCCAAGTAGCTGATCACTGCCTTTGATTCAATCTAGATCTTATTTAGAGAAAGTTTAGTTATATCTAAATGGTTCAAGATCAAGTTTATCATTTTTAAGTAAATTCAAAACACCTCTTTAAAACAAAAACGTGTATACACAAGACAAGAATAAAGAGGTTTGACCGTTTGCCTATTTTTTTTTTAAGAAGAAAATTTTCATTTCTGTGGATAATTGTGTTTTTAAATATGGGATTTATTTTTGTTTTTTGTTTTTTGTACCGGGGATTGAACTCAGGGGTACTAGACCACTGAGCCACATCCCTGGTCCTATTTTGTGTTTTATTTAAATAGAGGGTCTCATTGAGTTGCTTAGCACCTTGCCCTTGCTGAAGCTGGCTTTGAACTCGCGATTCTCCTGTCTCAGCCTCCCAAAGTGCTGTGATTACAGGCGTGCGCCACCGTGCCTGGCTAAATATGGTTTTTATACTATAGTAAAAAAGATTTTTACAGAATGCATTGTTTTTCTGTTCTTGTTTTTAAGAAATATTAAGGAGACACACTTTTATTTCTCAGTGTTTGACCTGGCCTTGGGGTAATTCTCATGTTTTTGTTTCCATATGGTGACTATCATCTATTGCTTATATATATATTTTGTATTTTGTTTTCATATTTCAAGTATATTCCTATGTCCATTTGTGATGCAATTTTATACATTTATTGTCTGAAAAAAAGTTTTTTTGGGAAAATTTTTTAACTTTGTAAGATAATCCATGTAAAATCATAAGTTTGAATGATTTTTCCTCATGGTGCCAAGAAGAGACTCAGTGTTCTCTTTGTGCCAATTATTCGCCCGTGGTTTTATTATGATCATAAATCTTCATGGGCTTTGGTGTCGCATTTTGATTCTGCTTCCAGTGAGCTATTTCATGAATTTTAAAATTGGACTTTAAAAAATAGGTATCATAAAATTTAATTGTAAATAAATTTGTGCTCTAAAAATATATGATAAAATTTAAGAATAGTATTATTTAAAAACAAATGGCTACCTAAATGTTAGCAATTATTTCTATCCCTGCTAAAAAATCACTGGGGCAAATGAGTTTGCAATGTACCTTATCTGTTCCTCTAGCCAGTTATTGTTTCTATTTATATGAATGGGAGTCTTCAGTTATCAAGGAATGATAGTCTTCTACATTAATAGTATTGTCCCAGTAGGGACACGCCACCCAGTAGGTGGACCAAATCAATAGTCACACCATGCCACCAAAGGGAGACAGGTCCTGCTGGGTGAATGTACACACCACACTCCTCTCCTCTCCATCTCCCCCTCCTCTGTGTCCCTCCCAACCTACAAGGCCACAGACTTCTGCCACACTTTTACTTTCAAGTCATTCATTTGGGCTTAGTGAAAAATGTCTGCAGATTTACATAGAAACCACAAGTCCTGTCATCCAGAGTCTCCATTTGAGTTTTGCTAACTGTCTCGTTAATGTCTTGGTTGTAAAAGGATCTAATCCTGAATCATGGATTGTCTTTCCTCATGGTGTCTCTTGAGTCTCCACCAAACCAGAGCAAGTCCTTTAATGACTTTCATGACTTTGACAACTTGAGAAATAAAGGTCTTTGATTTTGTAGGATGATCTTGAATTTGGGTGTTTGTTGTTTCCTTGTGATTGGACTTGGGCTTTGCATTTTGGGCTTCACTATCACAACAGCGAAGCTGTGTTCTCCCCAATGCTGTCCATCAAGTGACACGTGACATTGATTTGACACAGCACTGGTGTCTATTCTTTAGGATAAAAGTAATATGTCCCCTTTTATTATAACCAGCAAGTATTCTGTGAAGAGAAATTTTGAGACTATGTAAATATCTTTTTGTTTCATTCAATGCATCCCCTGGTTTTATTGTCCCTTTTAGTTTCTCGTCTTAGTTGTTAAATGAATGCCAAATGGTGTTTTGTAATTCTTCCATTTCTTCTACATTTATTATTTGGTTTACTACTATCAGGCATAGCTTTCCCTTCTCCCCATTTACTTATTTACTAATTTGTTTATATTTCTGTGACTTCCTATTTTATTCAACAAGATATAATGTGGCAGTATTGACATTCATTTGATGATCATTGTATCAGTTTGAGCTATACAATTGGCTACCAGAAACACCATTATGTTAGTTAGCATTTTGATACCATGACCAAAATACCTGACAAAAACAAGTGAGAGGAGGAAAAGTTTATTTTGTGCTTACAGTTTCAGAGGTTCAGTCCATGGTGGCTGACTTCATTGCTCCGGGCCTGAGGTGAGAGGCAGGACATCATGGTAGAAGGGGTGGTGAAGGGAAGTTGCTCATTCCTGATGGCCAGGAAGCAGAGAGAAGAAGGAAAAGGGAAAAAAGGGAAGATGAACCTTTCCAGGGCGTGCCCCCAGTGACCTGCCTCCTCCAGTCATGCCCCACTTGCCTACAGCTACCTACCACACAGTAGTCCTTTCAAGCTAGAATGGACTGAGTAGGCTACATGTCTCACAATCCAATCATTTTACCTCTGAATATTCCTGCATGAACACAGGAGCTTTTGGGAAACACCTCACATCTATCATTCTTCCAACACATCTTTACTTTCCGGTAGAACAAGATGGTCCAGGGTCATCTTGCATGTCATAACACAGCCTGGCTTCTGTTATTTCTTTGAGAAATCAAGATCTGGACACTAGGTACACCTATGCTACTGGTGATGATGCTTTCGGACCCTCTTAGGGAAGAGACAGGACGTATGTAGACATGCATGTTTTAAAAGAAATACCTAGATAATTTTGCTTCTACATTTGTTTCTCTCCTATCTAATCTCTATTTATCTATCTATTTATCCATCCATCTATCCATCACTCTCTGTCCATTCATCCAATGAAAATCATGAATTCACACTGATATATTCAATTCCAGTCCAATGCCCTAGGGCTTATTCTAGCTTTCCGTCCCTTTCAAATTTGTAACTGAATTTTTTGGTAATAAAACACATGACTCAAATTAGCTTTAAAGCATTTATTTATTTATCAGTGCAGCTGTAAATAGCATCCCCCTGCTTCTTGTGTTGGCTACAGACCTCATGCAAGCCCCTGTGATAAAGTCTTGCTAAATCTTTGCCCTTTGGTGTAAATACTTTCCCAATGTTGGTTCACTTTCCTTTTCACTCATTTCCTTCTCACTGTCTGTCTGTCTGTCTGTCTCTCTCTCTTCACACACACACACACACACACACTGCACACATACACACACTCCACTTGTCATTTAACATGTAGGAAGTCACTGACTACTTTACCCTATGGGTGAAATATAATCATAAACTGATTTGATACAAATTAAATGGATTGCATCTTCAATTAGTAAACAAGTTAAAGGCTATAGTAATAGCAATGACTATTCTTCAATGCTTTTCTAATTTGCTTCCTTTTCAAATAATGACAATGTTTAAATATAAGTTAATTCTTCCTTATTAAGAATCATCTATGTGATCACCCATGATACATTTTTAATAATCTTAATTGAGTTGGGTTTTGCAACTTTTGATGTGTATAGAGCTACTAGCTTTTCACAAAGGCAATTTCCTTTTCTCATAAGATATATGAAAGCATGAGATTCACATCATGCAAGAAAGAAGAAAACCACAACACAAAGGCATGTAAGGTGTTTGCATAAGGCAAAAGATATTATGCAAACACCTACGCCAGGCCTTTACATTAGCAGAGAACTCTGTGTATTTGCTGGAAAATGTATTGGAAGGCACAGAGTCGCTAGACTACACACGGCATGACCATATTGTTGTCAAAATCAGCAGTATGGCTTTCTAAGGAGTTTTCTTGCTGACATCTATGACTTTACTATTTCTGTGTGAGATACTTGTTCAGTGGCTATCTCTCTCTGATCTGTGCACCAGTATTTGCATGCACATTGGAGACCACCAAGTGAAAGTTCTTATTAGTGAAGCATCTGCACTGATTTCTCTTTGCTCTGTACCTGGTATCCTGATTATGAGAAAGTTTAAGCTCTGGTACTGGCACACTGAAGCATATTTATGAGCCTTTCTTGTGTGTCTATGCCTCAAGATTCTTCATAAAATTGCCCATGAGGGCATCTTCAGTACAGTAGGAGCACAATTAATATGCAAAGTGTGATAGATGGCCAGGCTCTTAAAAGGGCCTCTCTTCTATCAATATGCCTCCATCTATGCTCCTAGTAGCAAAGTTGCATTTACTTTTGAGACATATTAGCAATTAGAACATGGAGATTTCTATACCCCTTAGAGTTTGAGTCTGCAATGCCCCTTAAGGCCCATGAAATAAACATTTGATTGGCAGCTTGTGGTGCTGTTGAGAAGTGGTGGAAAGTTTAGGAGGTAGGGTCTCCTGGGAAGATTCCTCAGAGTAGGCATGTGCCCCTGAAGATGATATTGGGACCCTAGCCCATTCCCTGCTGTTGCCTCATAGCTGCCATGAGTGGAGCCTTTTTTCTTTGTCACATGCTTTGGCCATGATGTTCTGCTTCACCACAGACCCAAAAGCAACAGAGCCAAGCAATCATGGACTTGAACCTCTTTGAAACCATGAGCTAAAACAAGACTCTGTTCTTATAAATTAATTGTCTCAGGTATTTTGTTCACAGTGACAGAAATCTGATTAACACAATACCTAATGGTTTGGCTGAGTATTTCAATGAATGTAATAATTCTTGGCATATTTGAATTGGACTTTTGGACAAATAGCAAGTGCCTTCAAATATCTTTTGCTCTGGGGTACATCTGAATCCTTGGGCTGTGTATCTTGTGTGTGAAGCTCTCACTTGATAGGAAATCAGCCCAAGTGTCTCTATAAGTCTACAGTTTGGTGCAGAGGTGTTATTCTCTTCTGGTAATTAATGTAACAGTTACTTGGAAAATTATATGCCTAAGAGGTATTCTTCCAATTTCAACAGCCTAGATTGTAATACTTTCTCTACTCTCAGAACTCCAACTGTGGTTTTGCCTGGTGGATTATAGTTATACAGAATTGTTATGTTGGCTTCTATTACTCACCTTCCCTCCCTCCCTCCCTCCCTTTTTCCTTCCTTCCTTCCTTCCTTCCTTCCTTCCATTTCATAAGGCTCTTGATCTTGAACCTGGGGTTTTATATTTCTCAGAATACTTATCATCAACCCCTCCCTCATTATTTCAAGACACTATTTGAATATGGTACAATCATTCTTCAGTTTTTATTTCTTTATTTTTGTACTAGGAATTGAACCCGGGGTGCTTACCCACTGAGTCACATCCCCAGCCCTTCTTATTTTTCATTTTGAGATAGGGCCTTACAAAGTTGCTTAGGACCTCGCAAAGCTTCAGAGGCTGGCTTTGAACTTTGGGTCCCTCTGCCTCAGCCTTCCAAGCTACTGGGATTACAGGTGTGTGCCACCATGCCCAGCCAGTATGTACATGTTTATGTTTTAAAGAATCATAGATGTTCAGCACTTTGCGCTCTGTGTTCGGCACTTTTCTCTCTTTCCTTGTCTGGCATTCATCTTGGCTTCTACTTTCATGGTCCTATTTCATTGCATCTCTCAGTAGCTGGGTTATAATGGTATAATGACAATCAGGAAGACCTGGGCTGACAGTTAGCTCTGGAAACCACTATCTGGGTCTGTGTATTCTTAAAACTGGGAGCAGGGAGTAATGGCACCTATTTTGCTGTTTTATTGTATAAATTGAGAGAGATAATGTATCATAGTGCTCATCCTAAACCAGGCATAGTACAGGAACCAACAAGTGTTAGCAAATCCCACAAGGGCTGGGATTTGCAAACAGGCGACACACGCAGGGAACATGGTAAGTACTGCCAAACGCACACAGCCATTGCTATTGTTCACCTGCTGAATTAGGCCTTTCCACAAGACTTTGAAAACTGAAGGTAAAGGGTGAGCCTACTCAGAGTACATCGCCCGGCACGTGATGCAGCTAGAGATATCTGCTGAGGCATAGACTCAAGCAGTGGATGGGTTTCATGCAGTATTTCTGTGGCAACAAGTTCAGAAAGTAAAAGTATTTGTTTTGTCCCTTTCAGGTGTCCTGTTCTCTCTGGTGGTGTTGCTGTATGTCATCTGGGTCCAGGCAGTGGCTGACATGGAGAGCTACACAAACATAAAAATGAAAGACTGCTTGGAGTTCACCCCTTCCGTCCTGTACGGCTGGTCGTTTTTCCTGGCTCCAGCTGGGATTTTTTTTTCTCTGCTGGCTGGGCTACTCTTTCTACTTATTGGACGACATATTCAGATACACCACTGATCAAACTGTGGCCACCAGCGTTTTCCGAGAGATTTTTAAAACAGATCTTATTTGTGTTTCATTCTGTCTTATCAGTATCAGCATAACATTAGTTGATATACCTTTTGTTATCTTGAAGGAATCATTTTACTTGTTATTTCCTTTGTAAGAAGATTCTAGAATTTCTTTGAATTTCCATTGTTTTTAAGTGCTAGCAAGGACTTAATCTCTAGGGAGCAGGGAAATAGGCCTCTCTCATTTTGTATTTTGGAGTTCACAGAGATTGCAAAGGTCTGATAATAGCATGAGACCTTTATATGGTCAAATCAAGGTGGGTTTAAAATCTCCTTGTTGATATTCACTTCTTCCACTGATTAAAAAAAAAATCTTAGGAGAATAATTAAGGATGGAAAACATATGTTGTCAGAAAATGTATTTCATTTTTTCCCTCACCCATGTACATATCCATGCACACATTGACAGACTCCTGTAAGCAAATTATTCATTACTTAAAAATAGACTGCAGTTGTTCTTGTTATCAGGAAGGAGCCAGGGACTCTGAAGTTAAAACGGGTAGCAGCAAACAAAACCCAGAGTGTTTCTTACCAACAATCGTTTGACCACCTAATTTTATTTTCTTAATTGCACTTGCTTACACAAACCTTAAACTACATCTAAAAGCCGTATATCTGTATACCAACTTCTATATAATGCAGATGAGAATTTTATGAATTTAAAGGGGGTTAATTATGTAATGTAATAAGGTTTAAAATATGTAAAACTCAAGCACTTCAGCTTAGTACATAATTCTATTTGATATTTTAAAATTCCCACTTAAAAATTATATTGCTAAGATGTTCCACCTGTGAAAATTTATTGATGAAACATGCTTTTAATATTCTCTAGCTATAAAGTTTCAAAATACTTCCATATGAGGATTAAAATAGTCTTGCCTTATGAAAGAACATGAAATATTAACTTACCCCCAGATTTTATGGGTTCCAGTTCTTGTGCTCATTTGATTCACTTAATTATTGCCCCTCAATTTCTTCATCTTTACGATAGGTATGTTAACATTTACAGATCCGCAGTTTTCTTTAACCTCCTGGAAGAAAAGGAATAATTTCATGTTATTCACTAGCACAGACATTTGCATATCAAAGATGTTTGTTTGGCTCAAATGTTGACTGAAAGCAAGCCCATCTGAGGGGCACAGGTTGTGTTTTCATTATGGAAGCTTCCATCAAGGAGAAATTTGGTGATAGCAAAAGAACGGAGGAACAGCACAGTGCGCAAGCTTTGTTGGAAGCTCTGAGTTTCATTCTGCAGCTGTGGTGAGAGGGAAAGTGGGACTCAGGCAGAGGAATCACTACCTGGGTGATGCTTTGGGGGAGATGGACTTTCCCTTTGCATCCAGCTCTTGCTGCAATGGAGAGCTTTTGATAGCCCTCTCTGGACATCATACACTTACTTTATCATTACACCTGTTTACATGGGAAGGAACTTTGGAGGAATTGCAGAGGTCTGACCTATCTACAGAATCAGGAGGGTATTTTAGTAACAGGATTTGCCTGTAATAATAATAATTTTTAAAAAGCTCCAAGTGTTAACTTGTTTCTCAAGTCATTTCAATGACATCATAAATGTGTTTTGGGTGGTACTTTTCCTTTGTCGTCTTCTGTTTCATTTTTATATTGCTCCATTTACTTCTTGGCTTTTTTGGCTTGATGATCAGAAAATTAACTATGGGTTCTGTTATGAATATTGCCTGTGATATGATGGCATGCCAGTAAGTGGTCCCCAATGATACTGAGATGTGTTTGATTAGTTCATGTCATTTGAAAATACAATTCATTTTCATAGAACTGTGGAGTGAAACTTTTTTCTAAAGTACTGTATGCCATTTAGAGTTCACATACAACCTACTTTCAGTAAAGATTTGAATGTTTGTAAATTTCAGATGATTACCCTCAATTTCTAATATCCTTATGCGGCTACCATGTATTTATTGTAAGGCAGTTGCCTGAATAGATGATGAGTATGGCACTTTTACAGAAATCCACACCTTGCAAGTCTTTTACAGTTGAACTATGTCAATCACATTAATTTCTTCATCTATTTACCAAAGCGAAGGAATGAAGGTAAGTTGAGCTTGTTAGGTCAAGGTGTAAACTAGACATAAAAATCGTATGGATATCCAGTAGATTGTTGTAACAGCCTCATATCTAATTTGGAACACTGTATTTCCAAGTGCCCTTACTATATTCATTTGTCTATTGGGTGGATTGATTAATTTTCAGGAGCCTTCAAGTGAAGTGTTAAAATCTTTTTTCCAACTGAGCACTGTGGTGCATGCCTACAATCCCAGTGGCTCTGAAGGCTGAGGCAGGAGGATTGAAAGTTCAAAGCCAGCCTTAGCAACTCAGCGAGGCCCTAAGTAATTCAGTGAGACCCTGTCTTTAAATAAAAGAAAGGGCTGGAGATGTGGTTCAGTGGTTAAGCACCCCTGCATTCAACACCTGTACCAAAAAAGAAAAATGTTTTCCAAAGTGTTGATCTTGCATCATAAAGTTTCAGTTTAACAAACATGACATATTTTCAGTGATGTTTCTAGAAAGAGTGACTAAAGAGGGCAGAGAATGATGCCTGGGACACCAGGGAAGGCTGCGAGCTCTCCCTCTGGTATCTGTTCAGCTAGCTTGAGGTGGTCAGATGGGAGGAAGCACAGGCTTGGAAACTGGATGGAGAAGGGGTACAGGGAAGCTCAATGGTGGTGTCCAATTTATGTGTTGATGTGAAGACTTACTAAAAATGCCATCAGTTGTGCTCTTGGTGGTCATTTGGTCATTTTTACCGCTAAATCTATGAAATGTAGTTATTGAATTTGAAGGCAAAACCTACTTATAAAGGACTATGGTAGAGAATAAAGTATTGTTTAGAGTAATCATCAATATATATGGTTTTGTGGGGGGGTAGAGGGAGAGAGAGAGGGAGCATGATAAGTTTAGGCAGCAAAAGATTAATTGAATGGCTTAAGTCAATATATTTCAGCTAAGCAAAATTTTAAAAATCAATTTCTCTCAGGGGATAGTAGTGTTTCCCTGGAGGCCACTTTAACTGTTTCACTCAATTAATGGCGCTTTATTCAGCCCAACGTGGAACTTGATTTGTATTTTCACAGAAGTTACCCAAGTGGGCTTATAAAGAGACTTAGAATGTCTGAGGTGTTAATAAACATATGATACTAGTAAAATGAGCTGAACATGATCTGTATGTTGTTGGAATTTTGGGAAAAGACCAAGAGTGCTGCAGCTATAGGAACAAATCTGTTCATAGGCAAAAATCAAAAAACCTGATTTGATTTTGGTGGGACTTCACCTGGAATGGGAAGCTCATATAAAAAAGATGACATAGAAAATGGCTTTTTTTTTGGCACCAGGAATTGAATCTACAGGGGCTCAGCCACTAAACATCATCCCCAGCCCTTTCTTAATTTTAAAAAGTTAAAAAATTTTTTTTTTTTTTTAGTTAGAGACAGGATCTTACAAAGTTGCTAAGGGCTTTGCTTTGAACTTGGGATCCTACTGCCTCACCTCCCAAGCCACTGGGATTACAGGTGAGCACCACCACACCCAGCAGAAAATCAGATTTTTATTGATTAAAGGAGCTAAATATATGGAGTCATTTCCTTGGTGATGAGCAAATGGAGGTGGAAAAAAGCCCCACAAGAATTTAGGAAGAAAAGAATCTTAGCTATGTTAACAATCAAAATGGAGGTGGAAAAAAGCCCCACAAGAATTTAGGAAGAAAAGAATCTTAGCTATGTTAACAATCAAGGAAGGTAGGTAAACAGTTAACATGTTTCATATAATAATGTACATCAACTAAGCAGAGGAACATTGAGTCTGGTTAGCAGGAAGAAGAAGGAAGAAAAGTATTCAGTTAGAGTGCAGAGTTTCTGACCTGGCTAAAGGATCAGAAGCGCTAGACTCCAGGAGTAGTGTATGGGGGTGCCCTGGGTGAGAGGAAAGTATGAAATAAAGATGGAAACACACCAGAGGCCCATTCTAGATTTAGATGCTGCGCTCCCCCTGCTCTGTGCTGTTAAGCCAGATTTGTGTAGCAGAAAGGTAATGGACCTTTGTCTGAAGACCTGAATTCCAATCCTGCATTGTTTTATTTTATTGATCAATTGATGATTTATTATACTTGGAATTGAACCCAGGGGCATGTGACCACTAAACTACATCCAAGCTCTTATATTTTTAAATTTTGAAACAGGATCTTTCTAAGTTGCTTAGGGCCTAAGTTACTTAGGCTGGCCTCAAAATTGTGATCCTCCTGCCTCAGCCTCTTAAGTCACTAGAGTTACAGGCATGTGCCACCAGTCCTGGCTTAATCCTTCGTTGTTTCAAAGAGGCAATCGGAGGATGGAGTTTTATAAAAGAATCCAACTTTGGTTATAAAGAACCATATGATAAATCTAATATTTCTATTTAATTTAATCTAAATTATGTAGGTAATTTGATCCCTTTCTCTGTAAATTGTGCATATTACAATTTATCTACAACTACATATAATTTATAAAGTATCTTTATATGGATTTGAGTAATTTTAGATTCTTCTTCTGGCTAAGTCAGAATGAGGATGGTTCTCCTGATGTACACAGGTGATAGGGATAGTATAAATTGGCTTTATGAAATAAACATGATGGGAGTAATTGGTATCCTGCACCAATGTTGAGTATTATGCAGATAATCCAGTGGGAGGGGCCTCACTGGAAACACACGAGTGCCCACATAGCAATGATTTTAATATTCTCATGCTTCTGGGAGTCCAGAGTTATTGTGACATGATTCATAGAAAATGCAGGATGACTTCCCCTTTATATGACAATTCCTATATTTCTTTTCTGAGCATTTCTTTTTCCATTAATTCTAAAGAGACACTGACGCTGTTAAAAAAAATTCACTAATAGTAATACTATTGGTATTAAAAACTCTCTAAACAAATAGGCATTTAAAGAGCATAGTTTAAAAAGAGTGATGTGCCAAGAGTAATGCTTGTTGCCTCATATTTTAGTGTAATGTATACAAAGAAATCTTAGGAATATCAATAGAGTGTCTTTACCTTGCAAAAATACAAGGGAACTTTCTTTCAAGAATGTTGTAGGTGTAGGTAAATACCTAGAAGAGGTGTGAAATAGAAAGTTGGATTAACCTGTATGGATACATACACCCACATACCTCGGCATGTTTATATGTATTTATACTTCTGTGACATGTATGCATATGTATGCATGGATCTGGATAAACAAGTGGTTTGTGTGTATATGCATTTGTGTCTGAATACAAGCACACATATACACATACATATGCATGTAGTATGTGTATTTATAAAAATATTTTGTGTACTATAATAGATGTATGCCTGCATATAAGAAATGCCTGTTAAACATACAGTACACATGTCTGTATGTCTCAGACATTCCTATGCTTTTGAGGTTTGCTGAAAAAGAAGTGCATGTTTCATCTTGGAGACTTTCCATGCCTATCCTGGTGGTGAGTGAGGGGAATGGGACTTGGTAAGTGCTCTCACGACCTTCTCTTATTGGGGTCAGAAATGTGCAGTAATGCAGGTACCATAGGCTGACCGTGTTTCCCTGTAAATTCCTAACAGCACTGATTGTGTTGATGAATATCTTGGAACCACCCAGCAATTGATAACTTTATAAATATTTACTTAATACTTATGGCTTTTTTGGACAAATTTTCTTTTCTTTTCTTTTCTTTTTCTTTCAATTCCCCTGCAGCCAATTAAGTTCCCTGTGAACTCCTTGCTTGGGTCACTTGTATGGAGGCAGATATGATGTGAAGGGAAGGGTAATGAGCCCGTGTCCAAAAACCTGAATTCCAATCCTGGATTTTAACCATAGATCAACAAGTTATTTCATCTCACTTGGGGCCAGTGTCCTCATCTAAAATATTTGGTAGTTTATTCAACAAATAGGAATTGTGTGACATGCTATGTGTCACAAATGGTGCCAAATATTGAATATATATTGCCAAACAAAACAGATATGACTATTTCTTTCTTCAAATGAGAGCTCAAGCAAGAAATGTAGACCACAATCAAGTGAACAAAGGATAAATATGAAATACACCAGGCAGAGAGTTAAGAAACCATGCTTATTTGTAGGCAGAGAAGGTTTTTCCCAAAAGAATTCTGAACATTCTGATGCATAAAAGTGTCAAAGGGCTATCTGTGTGAAAAATGGCAGCAAGAAGATTTCAGGTAGGGGGACAAGTGGACCAAAAGTCTGAAAGTGGAAAAGCTTGATGTGATCTAAGAACTGCAAGGCAGCTTATGAGGTCAAGTGTTAAAAGGACAGGTTTGTGATGACGTTGGAGGAATTAGGAGGCTCCATTCCTTTGAACCATTGGGCCATTACAATATATTTTGAAGGGCAAAAAGGAAAGGCGTTGCTGGTAGACTGGATATGGGGCAAGGAGAGGGAGGATTCAAACATGACTTAGATTTCCAGCCAAAGCCTACAAGTAGCTAGAGAAGACTGGAACAAGACAAGGGAGAAGCCAGCTTGTGGGGGAAAGGAACCAGGCTTCCTATTGAAGGTGTCATGTTTGAACTGCAAGTGAAATGTCCATGTTGAAGTCCCGGGATAGTTGGATTTGGCAGTTTGGAGCTCAAAGGAGCAATCTGAGTTGAAGACACACTGAGAAGCCATGCAGTTTAAAGCCAGGAGGAGGAAAGGGCATTAGGGAGGATTTCTAGAGAGTAACTTTCATGGGTCGGAGTCTGAACCTTCAGAAAGCCCAGAAATAGACTGGATTGGCTTGGTTTGGAGATTATTGGGAGGTAGAAAGCAGAAAAAGCTTGTGTGAAACTTCTCAAAGAAAATCGTCTTTGAAGGAGCTCAGAGTCATGCATCTGGGTAGAAAAGAATGTTTTGCAAGCAGTCTTAAGACCTGGGAAGATGCAGTAAGTCTTAGTGTTGTTTTAGTCAACTTTTTTTTTTTTTGCTGTGACCAAAAGACCCGATGAAAACAATTTTAGAGTGGGAAAAGTTTATCTGGTGCTCATGGTTTCAGATGCCTTAGTCCTTAGACCCTCAGCTCCGTGGCTCTGGGCCTAAGGTGAGGCAGAACATCAGAGCAGAAGATTGTGGTGAAAAAAAGCAGCTCAGGTCAAGACAATCAGGAAGCTGGAGGACAGCTCTTGCTCACCAGGGACAGAATATATACCCCAAAGGCATGCCCCCAGGGAGCCACCTCCTCCAGCCACACCCAGCCTGCCTAGTTACCACCCAGTTAATCCTTATCCGGGGATTCATGCTTGAGTGTGGAATGGAGCATGCCAGTGTACATGTGGAGGGACAGTGGTGCCAACCTTACCTTAAAGGATGTCAAGATTTTGACAATGCCTGCAATGTAGAAAGCACTCATTGAATTCAATTTGACAAAAAGACTCCAACAACAGAACCAATACAGGAATATAGAAAGTACTTGTTGAATTCAATTTGACAAAAACAAAAACAAAACCAATCAAACAAAAATCCTACTATATATGTACAAAGTACTAGTTCCAGTATTAGGTGCTGGGGTTAGAGAAAGTCTGGCAAGTCACTTTGTATAAGGCAAATGTAACAGTTTTCATTACTTAGAAGCAAAACACACTTAGAAGGCCCCCAAGAGTCAACACAGTTGTCAGAGAGATCTGTTATCATTTTGAGTAGTAATAGAAAGTGACAGCAGACTGTTTGAGAATGTTACTGTATATCTAGAACATTCCACTAATTGCTAATATAGTTAAATAGTTCCTGACTTGCTTTCCTATGTAAGTATTTGAGAAGAAAATTTCTTGTTCCCTTCTGATTATTCCTGTCTGGAAGAATCCCAGTGACTCTCAGAAGGGATCCTCTGTTTTAATGAGAATTCTCAGTTTCCTATTTAAGGACTATCAGAGAATATGGGATGCTACTGTACTTGAACCCAGGACTGGGATTCCATATACTTATACTGTCCATTTGTGATACAGGAGAATACTTTAAGATAAAAGAAAAGTGTTGTGTATGAAAAAGCTGTTCTAAAAGAATCAGAAAGAGGATTTGTAAAATGGGCTCAATTTGCATTTTCAGATATTTTCTTAATTCATTATTTTCAAAGTTATTTTTTTTTGCTGTGTTGGGGATCAAAACCAGAGCCTCACACATGCTAAGCAAGCATTCTACCATTGAATTTCCTCCCCAGCCCTTCATTCATTTATTCATAATAGATAATGTAGACAGAGTTTCCTTTACCTCTCTCTATGGAATTGGCCCCAATGTCTACCAGCACAATGAATGCCTAAGTCCTTTGCTTGTATATACTGGGCTTTTTAACTGTATGATTGACAGCATCTTCAATAATTTACATATTCTAGTACTTTTCTCTGTTGTTCATAAATGGCAAGGTATTCCAAGTTAATTTGGTTGTTATTGTTTGAATCATAAAAATTGAGCCCTGCAGCCAAAAATGTTGCTACCTACCAAGTCCCCCCAACAAATACTTCCCAAGTTCTGTGCCTGCCTATTCAAAGATGCAGTAGGGCAGAGAAGAAATAGATCTTTTAATTCTCCAAGCTGCTTTTCTTTATGAAAGTAATACATACAGGTATTCATTAGGCATGCAGAATGTTCAAAGGGATGGCAAGAAAGAACCAAATATCATCCATAAGTCTGCCACTAGGTGTGATGGGGTGGTTCTGATAGGTAATTAGAAGACAGTCATACAAAGTTTTGTGAACTTAGTTTTTCATCTAACACCACAGTTATGACATATTTTTGTGCCATTAAATATAGTTCAGAAGTTATCTATGCTCTTTCAACCACAGTCAAGCCAGCATAGCCCGGACACATGCTGACCCTGTCAGTGCTTGATCTTTGACCTTGGAGTGTGCCCTGTTGTTTATGTCACTTTGCTATTCTCCATGTGGAATTAAGACGGAGGAATAATAGTGACCATCCATCCAAGGCTGTTGTGAGTGAAATAAATGTGGGCAAATGAAGTCCTACTAGAAAAATAAAAAGTGGCCAAGCGTGGTTGTGTATGCTTGTAGCCCTAGCAGCTTCAGAGGCTGAGGTAGGAGGATCGCAAGTTCTAAGCCAGCCTCAGCAACTTTGCAAGGTCCTAAGCAATGTTGTGAGACCCATTCTCAAAAACAAACAAACACACACAAATAAAAAACAAAAACAAAACCAAAAAAGGGCTGGGGATGTAGCTTAGTGGTAAAGCACTTATGGCTTCAATCTCTGATACCAAAAACAAATGAACAAACAAGCAAGCAAGCAAGCAAACAAACAAACAAACAAATTGTGCTCTTCAGATTTCTACTGAATGGAAGTCAAGACAAATTTAACAACAGTAATAACTCTGATTTCTGAGTACATTCTTTATACTGATAGTTCTATTTTTATTTTATTTTATTTTATTTTTTTACATTGTGTAGTGGTATCTTTTCTGCTGGAGAATTGTTAGAAGTGAAATAGAGAGGGTGTGTAACTTTCCCAAGATCACACAGCTAGGAAGAATTGTAAGTACTTGCCAGGTGTTTGAATCTCAGTGCTCTACAGTACCACTGACTTCTCTCTAGCAATGGAAGGAAAATGTTTTGAACATTTTAGAGCTACTTGTTGAATTAGTTGCATGAATGAAAAACCAAGTTGCACAAAGTAAACGCCTTTCAGATCTTCGGCTGGCCACTCACTGATTTAGTGTTTGGTCTTGAAGCATTAAATGGATTAAATGTTATGTCTAGGTCTCTGTGACATGTTCAGTGACCTCAGTCTACTCTGGTGTGAGGCAATAGGAAGTCTAAGTCCACTAGAATGTCTTTTTCTTTTTTAAACCAAGGTTCCCACACAATGTAGGGTAGCAGGGGGGCCATTATGGTTCAGAGAGAGCTCTGGAAAAGGAGAGATGGCCGAGGTTGGAACCTGTGTTTCACCATTAGCAGTGCAATGCTGAGTAATCATGAAACATCCCTGTGCCTCAGTCTCCTTCTCCACAGAATGGGACAGTGAAATGTTCAGTCAATTCATTTGGCAAAGTGCCTGTCACAGAGATAAGTGTCCAGTAAATGTTACCTATGGTCACCATTGTTGCTAGCATCATGATGCTCATTTTGAACAGTGATGCTTCTGTCATTGCTGATCCTGGGCTTCCTATGTTGCTATTCAGAGGTTCCTGGTGACATTCCCCAACCTCAGTGCTGCTTTACTCATCCCTGTCCTCATCTTGGGAACATCTCACATCTCACTGCATCTGCTGGATTGCCTGGGGGACGTGGTAAGAGCCAGCAAAACTTGAGGGAGAGGGTGATCATGGTAATATGTCAGAAAACAGACGATCCAAGAAGAGAAATCATCTCAGCAATGACTTGGGTGGGTCACTAAACACGGTTGGCCAAGTAAAAGAAAGAAAGAAAGAAAGTCTAAATTGAACAAATGCGCTTTTAAAATGGAGAGTACATTTTAGTAGAAATAAAGAGAGAAACGCAGGCAGATAATGAAAAACATCCCCCTGCACATCATCCTCCGTAGCCCTCCTGTTTTGTGGCTTCACTTTGAAGCGAATCGCTCTCCCTGCCACACATAGCAGCCTGCCAGCCACCACATGGCTATTTGGCAGCTATTTAAAGCACAGATCATGTTACTGTGTTGGAGTGCCAGGCACCCATGTTCCAACTGGTATATCGCTGATCTAAACAGAAAGCAACATCAGGTCCTTTTCTCTGAAATGAAATGTGAAGCCACGGTCACTCTGATCCTCTTTTTCTTTCTTTTTGCATTATATCTTTCAGAATGGTGTCTTGCTCACACCACATGGGAAATTCAGGTTGTCAGTCTGATATACTGTATTATCAGATAGGTTAGCTTTTCCTCCTTGCTAAATTTGCCTAAGAGCTTATAAACCACAGAGAATTAAAAAGTGCTAACTGAAATGAAATGATCTGTCAAGGGTAGATATACAGCATCTGCGAATAACTTCAAAAACTCCCCGGCTTCAAGGTGCTCCAGTTTTGAGTTCCTGAGTTTTTTTTGAAACTGAGTTTTGTTTATTTTCCTTTGCTGTTCCCTCCTCCCACTTTTTTCTTACTGAAGGACTTTTTGCATCATTAATATTGGAAGATTATATTTTTTCTTTTTTAAATTTTTTTTTTAGTTGTAGATGAACACAATATCTTTATTTATTTTATGTGGTGCTGAGGATCATGCCTCACACATGCGAGGCAAGCACTCAACTGCTGAGCCATAACCCCAGCCCGGAAGATTATATTTTCAAAAAAAGTCCATTTTGCCCCTGCCTAAGACAAATATTTAGAAGTGCAGTTGAAAGTGGAGTGACAAGATAGCAGATTTAAATTTCATCTTCGTTATTATGCACTGGGTTGGAATTTCACAGAATATTCTAGAAAGACAAACAAAGCAACTTTTGCACAGATTTGGCTAATATCTACACTAGACAACGACTTGATATTTGAAGGTGAAAGAACTAAAAATGTTTTGGAATGTGATGTGGTTAAGAGATAGGACTCTTTGTAGCTATTCACAAGAAAAATCAAATTCCTACCTGAGGAGTGGCCACAGGTTGTTCAGTGTGACATATTTTTGTAGTTTATTCTACCATGATGGTCATGGTAATTAACTCTTCCAAATGGTCCTCAAAGAAAGGGAAGTGTTGGTGACGTTCTGCCCACTATTTCTGAAGCCCTGGCCTCTTCCTTGGCTTTTCCAATTAAAACTTCTCTGACCACATCTCCACACAGGGCCATGCCACGCTAAATGCTGACCAACTAAATGACTGGGTGAAGGGAAGAGGCCATGCCGCTGTGAAGATTTGGGCCGTTCTTTTTGTTGATGACTTAGAAGAAACTGGAGAATGAAAATGTGAAAGGCGACTTCTGAAAACAAAGCAAAATTTAAAAAACCCTGTAGTGTTAAAGGTTTAGCCTGAAATTACCTAAGAACTGATGTCCAGAGCACAAGGAATGTGTAAATCAGCATGCACACACTTATCTTAGGCTAAGATTCTGTGGTCCATTTATAGTTATTTAGAAAAAGAACCTTTTTCCTTTGAAGCTTTGAAACAGAGCAGAAGTCAGTGAATACTCTGGTTTCTATCTTTCCCTAGGAAGGTCCACTGATAAGAAGGTTATAAGGTCCTTTCCCGCTGTGAGGTGCTGAAATGGAAAGCTGAGGTTATGGATTTAGCTGATGTTCCCTCCCAGGTAGTAATGGTTTCTCCATCTACACAGGACATTACTGGATTCAGAATTTCTTACTTACCTGGAATACTTTGTGGAAATGCACTTCATTAGGAAAGGTGCTATTCATGTCACAGAGTTGGCTCCTGGTATACTTTCTGGAGAACAGGTCCCCAGTTTGTCCCCTAATTGCATTGGGGGCAATTGAGCCAATGACACTCCAGGGTCAAAGGTGAGTTGGGTGATTGAGTCCTTCTCCTCTGCTTCCCCTCTCTCATTCTTTCTTTATTTTTCCTTTACCAGCTCCTGCTCTGACATCGATTTATACTGGGTACAGATCAAAAGGTGTTAAGGAAAAAGTAGAGACCGAAGCCTGAAGGATGCTTCAACAGTGGCTGTGGGAACAGGAGAGAAGGTGACAGGCTATACATGGGCTCTACATGGCTTATAAAGTTTTGACCAGCAGATCAGAAAGTCAGGTACAGGGATAATGTGGAGGAGTCCCATGAATGCCAGGGGCCTCTCGTCAAGTCCAGGAGTCTTTGCCCTTGAGGCCAATGGAGCCTCCTTGCTTCAAGTTCCAGGGTCCAAAGCCTAGGTCTTTGTTTTTGTCCTTTTCTTTTTTATGAGACTTGCCTTTTCTTGCATCATGCCTTTTGCTTGGCCACTCCATGTACCCCTATTAAGTTAGATGAAAGGTACCCCCAGACTTGGCAACCCAAGGAGCCAAAGCAAAAGAAAAAAGGAAAACAGAGAAGCATTCTTCCTCCATATTATTAGGTTAATGTTCATATTGCCTGTAGGAGGGATAGTTAAAGGTAAAAGAAAGTACATTCTTATTACTTGTATTCCATCAAGGGAATCCAAAAAGTTGTTATGTGTTGAGAATCCAGTAGTCACCCGTTCTAAGGGTTTATGTTTCTTATAGTAGATTTGCTTTTTAATCTGTCTTTCATTCACCGTTATAGTCCTAGAGATGTCTCACTCCTATTGCTGTTTTCATGTATCTAAATCTTTAACCTATTATTTTCAATACCATAATCCATGGACTTCATAAACAATCAATTTTTTACAATCATTTCATGCAATCGACAATTTTTAGTTTATGGACTGAAGTATCAGTATTCAGAAGGGTATAAAACCATGCGACTTCCAGCAAATTGGTTTTAAGTGTTCATATATAGATGGTCAAGGCCATGACACCAGCTCTGATCATGGATTTGTGAGCTAACCCAAGGAAGGAAGCTTTGTTCACAACATAGGGGCCATGGGAAAGGGCATTCTGTCTTCTAACCAACTGAAAAAGGAGCTTTTTTACTCAGAAACGGGATGCAGCCCACATATGTTTTCCATGCAGTCATATTAAAAGAAGAGTGATGAAGAATGTCCAGTGCAGAATGAGTACTTTTTGGGACCTGCTTCCTAAGGCGGGTCTCCACCACGACTTATTGGAAACACGATCGAAGAATAGTTATGACCACAATGCTCCTTTTTGTCCCCATAGAGGAACGCCTGCATTTTCTTATGCATGATATTAAAGTGAATTGTTATGCCAAGTAGAACCTAGTCAAGAAAAGAGAGAGAGATAGAGAGAAGTACTGGGGGGCTAGGGATGTAGCTCAGTGGTAGAGTACTTGCCTGGCAAGCAAAAAGCCCTGGGTTAGATTCCCAGCACTGCCAAAAATTTAACAATGAGAAAAAAAATTCCCTGAGAAGTCCTGACATATTTCCTGTTCTATGTTGTGGTCTCCACACTCCCATTTCCAGCACGACAGGGTAACTGAAGGACAACTATTCTGGATGGAGAAAATGGTCATCTGTTTCACTGGATTTTGTCTGCCTACATCCTTTATTCTGTCATTTTTCCACTTTGGACATAATCAGAACTTATTCCAGGGAAGTATTTCTGGGCTGTGAATTAGCTCTTCCTTTTCAATGATTCTCTCAATGTTCCTCCAAGTTCTTTCCCCTGAAAATACCTCCTACTTTTTCTGTTGTTGTCCTGCAGTTATTTTAGATTAGTATGTACATCACTGTCATTTCACAATTCTTCTTGAAAATGGTCTCCCCCAACTCAATACGGTGAAGTGTCTCAGGTGTTATTCTTTGAAGGTCTTTGGGGCGTTTCATCCTAAACCTCATTCTTTAAAAAAAAAATGAAGACACTGGGACTGGGAGGCCTGAGCCAAAGGCAGAATCATATAAACTGTGTTTAAGCTCAGCACTCCAATAAAAGAAAGAGGAAGTTGGAACTATTGCTATCCATGTTTATAATATCATTTGAGGGACAGCTGGGGTCAGTGCTAAATTTTAAATGATCAGATGCAGGGAGGTGACTCCTGCATAACAATAAGCACAGGCTGTCACATTGAGTGGAAAATAACCACATTTTCACCTTGGAAAATATATTCTAAATATGAGAGTAATTGTTTTTAGAAAGCTATTCAGTGACTTACTCCCCCCACCCCACAAGAATTCCTCAGGAATAAGGTAAACTTTTTATCATAATTTATACAATGTGATAATTCTTTGAATAGTTTAGAATTTTTATAGCCTGATAGCAGAGCTGCCAAATTGCACACAGCCATCCTGCACTGGCAGGGAGACAGGCTTGGATGACCCGCTGGGTCTTTCTCATCTCTAATGTCTGCGAGTCTTTGAAATACATCCCGGAGCTTAATTATGACAGCAGTCTTTATTATTCTGAGCCCCGAACAGCACACTTCATGGGAATAATGTAAAAAGAAAAGAGTTGATGTTCTGCAGAGGTTTACACAAAAATTAGAACACTCTAGGGTTTCAGGGAGGGGCTCCCCAATTTTAGGTTAGGTGGGAGATTGGGCAAGAAGGTGGTGGGTAGTGAGAAGAGGGTTTCTGGCAGGTGCTTACCAAATGAATGCTCAATAAGTTGTTCACAGTCTGGTATGAATCAGTCTTGGATAAACTTTCTGTGGAAATAACAACCATGTCCATGTTGAACCTCTGCATGCATTCATACAGCTTGGGTCTTCTCTCTTTCTCTGCCATAGCCAAACCTGGCTCTGCCTTCTGCCTGGGGTTGTTGCATGTGGAACTAGAGAATCCAATCCAGCACAGTCTTTTTAAAAACCTTTTTATCTTGAAATACGTTTGGACTTACACAAGAACTGCAAAGACAGAGCAGAGAGCTTCTCCATACCCTCACTTTCTTTTCCCAATATCAGCATCTGATAAAACCATGGTACACCCTTCAGAAATTCACCTCAGAAAGACACTAAGTTTAAGAGCAACCAGACGACACACCTTATTTTTATCTCAGCTATCTTTCTTCCACTATTCTCTTCAGGAGCCCATGCTGAACTTAGTTGCAATGTTTCCTTAGTCTCCTCTAATCTATGACGATTCATTATTCTTTCCTGGTCTTTTGTGACCTTGACACTTTT
The DNA here is from genome assembly GCA_004024805.1 of Geosciurus inauris. Taxonomy (NCBI): domain Eukaryota; kingdom Metazoa; phylum Chordata; class Mammalia; order Rodentia; family Sciuridae; genus Geosciurus; species Geosciurus inauris. Next base: position 81,161 of record PVHX01002405.1, on the reverse strand, counting down.
GAGGGCTACTGGTCAGGTACCTTGCCAAGAATGCCTATTTTAGTTTGGGGTGATGTTTCATAGATTGGAGTCATGGATTTTTGGAAAGATTACCATGGGGTAATGTGTGCTTCTTAGTATATGATATCAGGGGACATACAATGCTAACATATTCATACTGGCCATAGTAACATTGATCTACAGATGAAGGTGGAGTCTGCTAAGTCAATGGCATATGACTTGTCCCATTTAGGTAAATAGGTCCTGAGTCAGCAAAGGAAACTTATGTTAACTATTAATTTAGTAGACTATGGTTAAATAGCATATATATACATTAAGCGAAGATTCAATGCTTTGAATCATTGGTCATCCGTTGGACTTGCATTTTTCAATTTCTGTGCTCTATGATTTGTGACCATCAAGATGTAGATAGGCCTAAGTATATTTCTTATAATACCTTGTTTGCTTGTAGCCTTCACAGAGTCATCTTCCAGCCTGATTGTACCTTGACTCTGACTCCAAGGCTGAAAGATTACCTATCAATGAGTTCCATGTACTACAGTCCACCTAAAGAAAAAATACTCATCCAGATATTATCTTAAGGCTATTTTTATCTGCACATGTTACATTTGCTTTTTTCTTCTCCTTAGTTTCACTTGGGATGTTCAAATATGAACTGAAACTAAAGGATGAGGGAATAGAAGATGTGAAATGGAATGTAGAAATTCCTGTCACCTATGCCCCACAGTCCCTAACTATGTTCAAAGAATCACCTCATTTGAACAGGTGCAATTGAGCTTTGGGAGTGGGAAAAATCAAAGAGAGTATTATTTCCAGTCTATAAATGAGGGTAGGGTAAAGCAACCCGATTTAGGTGGGATGGCATACACTTATAGTACCTGCTAGTTGGGAGGCTGAGGCAGGAAGATTCCTTGTGATTTTGAGACCAGCCTTGGCAATAAAACTGGACCCCCATCTTAAAACAAAACAAATACAACACAACACAAAACAACAACAGCAGCAACAAAAATAACTGATTTTCAAAACGTTCAAGGACTCTCCAAGGTCAAATCGCTATGATGGCGTAGGGTCTGTTTGTTACAGAATCTGCAGACCCAAATGCTTAGTCTGTTGACCTGCCCGGCTACTCAATTTGCACCAGTACAGTGCCACAGAGCCCTCGCGTGTCCAGAACAGTCCAATGTAGAAGCAGGTGGCTCAAACTCTGAATTTATTACCAAGTTGTTACAAAAGCCAAGGTCCCTTAGTTACTCAAGGTTTCTTCATGGTGGTTGTTTCCTCAGGAATAAAATATTCCTGGAGTCTGCTTCTAATTTAATGCCAAGATGCAAATTGTACCTCACCTGTTTCACCTGAGGTGTTATTTAGACCTAAATAAATAACAAGGACACATTGTGACTGTTTCCTTCTTTGAAAATTAAGGATAATAATAGTAATCAGCTACACACAAAGCCGTTGTGGGGGTCGGGTGTGGGGAAGGCTCAGTAATTGTAATAGCTCACAGAAAAACCCGAATCAGGGAAAAGTGTTATGGAAATGCTAAATACGGTAGAAAGAATTGTGACATCTTTACAAATTCACCACCAGAAACCAGGATGTCACAAACTCTAGGCAAATTTTAAATTCATTTAACAAATACACGTTAGCTACACATGACATCAGAGCCTATGGCTAAAAAGGGATTTTAGACAATGACCACGGCTTAGATTTTGTTAATAGACATCATTTTTGAGATCTGTTTTAGGTTCACAGCAATATTGTGCAGGAGGTACAGAAAGGTCCTACATATGCCCTGTCCCACACCTGCCCAGCCTTCCCCCATTATCAGCATCCCCCACTAGACTGGTACAATTGTCACAGTGATAAACCTGCATTGACACACTATTAACCAAAGTCCATAGATTGCATGAGCGTTCACTCTTGGAGTTGTATTGTATTTTAGCCAAATTTGTAGTGACATGTATTCTCCATTATAGTAGCATCCAGGGTAGTTTATGGTCCTAAAAATCTTCTGTGTTATGTGTGTTCCTCCCTCCATCCCCACTAGCCCTTGGCACCTGTGCTTATCTTACTGTCTGTCTTCCTTGTCTTTTCCAGGATGTCATCTACTTGGAATCATAAAGCATGTAGCTTTTTCAGATTGGCTACTTTTTATTTTTTTTGGTACTAGGGATTGAACTCAGGGGCACTCAACCACTGAGCCACATCCCTAACCCAATTTTGTATTTTATTTAGAGACAGGGTCTCACTGAGTTGCTTAGCACCTTGCCGTCACTGAGGCTGGCTTTGAACTTGCGATTTTCCTGTCTCAGCCACCCCTCAGATGGCTTATTTCAATTAGTCATATGCCTTTTAGTTTTCTCCATATATTTAATTAATTTATTTATTTATTTTTGGTATTGGGGATTGAACTCAGGGGTACTCAACCACTGAGCCACATCTTCAGCCTTATTTTGTGTTTTATGTAGAGATAGAGTCTCATTGAGTTGCTTAGCGCCTCATTGTTGCTGAGGCTGGCTTTGAACATACAATCCCCCTATCTCAGCCTCCTGTCAGATGGCTTCTTTCACTTGGTCATATGCCTTTTAGTTTCCTCCATTTATTTTAATGACTTGAGAGCTTATTTAATGTTGAATAATCTTCCATTGTATCACCGTTTTATTTTTTATCCATTCCCCTGCTGAAAGACACCTTGATTGCAAGTTTTGGTAATTATTTGGTAACTATTAACTAAGTTGCAATAAACATTCATGTGCAAGTGTTCTGGGGGACATACATTTTCAATTCCTTTTTGGTAAATAAAAGCAGTTGCTGGATCATGTAAAAAGAGTATGTTTACTTTTCTAAGAAACTGCCAACTAATTTTCCAAAGGGTCTGCCATTTTATATTCCCACCAACAGGGATTGAGAGTTGACCTGCATGCTCACTAGAATTGGTGGTGTGAGTGTTCTGGTTTGTGGCAGTTGTAATAGCTGTGCAGTTCTATCTCATCTTCCTATAATTTTTGAAAGCAAATTAAATGACAGACATTGGGATAACCACCTTAAACATGGATCTCATTTGGTCCTTAAATGAATGGTATAAAGGTGAGTGCTACAATTTCAGCTTTTCACTTTTCAGATAAGTAAATGAAAGTTTCAAGAGGTCACCTAGGTTGTCCAAGATTTGATCAACAGCAAACACAAAGCCACATGTTCATACCTTGGAAAGTAAATCACCCTGCTATTCTTACCACAAAGCTGATCTGCTTGCCCATTCCCTCCTGAGGGAGACATGGATTCCAGATCTGCCGCAGGACTCAGTATCACCCAGCTATTTAGAGTAAAACACAGAAAGAGAATGTGGTCTCTATCAGTGGGGCTGTCTAATCCCTATGCAACTCTTCAGCCATTAATCATGTCAAAATTGGCCTCCGATAGAACGTGTGCATTCTTCAGCTTTACACTAGGTATCCTGATATACAATGGTCAGTCCAAGCTTCTACAATATGGTATTTCATTTTTATCACATTAAATTTGTGTTCAGATTAGAGACAGACCACCTTTTTGAGCGCAATGTGGAAAACTTAGTTTCGCCTCATGATCTAGTTAAGATCTGTTGCCTATCCCTACGCACGAACACCAGCTGCAGATGATGCCTCTGCCTGAGTTATTATGGCACCTCCCTCCATGGTTAATTGTTTTCTTAGGTAGTTCCATTCCCAGTTCTCTGATACCCCGTGGTGTTTCTAATTTTTTCATATGTCATAGAGAATTCTTAGAACATTAGTTCCAACCCAATTCGATTTTAAAAACAAATGTTAGAAGAAGGTGAAGTTTTCATTTTTTTTTCCTAATTTCAGAGCTTGTAATTCCAGAAATGTCAACAATTATAAATTTGTTCATTAAGACAAATAAGAAAAAAATATACTTGCTTTGAACTTGAATGAAAAGGGGAAAAAAGCACAAACAGCAAGGTGTTAACTAGATTCTGTGGATATATTGTAGAATGATTCACTGTTGTTGATGGGTGAGGATTCTGATGCAGAAAATAAATATGAGAATTCTTAAAATAGATGGCAGAGTTGAGTGTGCAAGTGGCCAGAGTAGGCTGTGTGGAATCTCTGTGTATAGGGATGCTCTAGAAGAGTGCTGTTGGACTCCAGGGCTATGGTGATGTCACATTGATAGAGCCTTGGATCCTACTTGTGAAATGCACTTAGGAAAGTGACCACAGGGATGGGGGCATAAGAGGTACATCTTGGTTAGCTGCATGATTCTGCAGCAGAATAGAGAGTGCTGAGCCTCGAATGACTCAAGTGGGTTTGGCTCTAGCTATGGCACTCTTCCCAGAGACCCGAGAATACAGGCCTGTTGTGTTCTCTTTCTGCTCTGTGTAGGGAACTTCCAGGGAAGTTTTCTGTGTAGGGAGGCAGAAGTGGCTTCTGGGAGCTCTCCACTGCTAGACTGTCTTATGATTTGTGGGCCCCAGTGCACAATGAAAACATGGGACCCTTGTTGAACAATTATTGAGAATTTCAAGATGGCGGCAGCACAGCTTTGAACCAATGTGAGACCAAAGAATTTAACAGGTCATCTGCCCCGAGGGTTGGCCCTGTCCAGTGTGTGAATGTTCCTTATCTTGTACCACACCTGTGCCAGGTAGCAGACAGGACTCGGTCTTAAAATAAACCTCCTCCATTGTATCAGAATAGAATTAAGTAAAAATGAACACAGCTCATTGCTCTAGCTCCTTGGGATTTAGTAAGAAGAGAGATATAGTAGAACTCCTCCACTCGTGGCCTATACTCCTCTTCACTGTGAAATTAGTGCTATTAAGAAATACAGATTCCCAGTTTGGGACAACTATTTATAAATTTAGCCTTTCCCTCTTTTTCTTAATAAACATAATTATCCTGGGCTACTTTGATGTATTTGTTTTCCCCCAGTTTGATGTAACTTTCATTAGTCTCAAATTCCTAAATAAAAAATCTCAAATTTCATCATCCTTTAGATCCAACATAGTGGATCAAGGAGGTTATTTTTTTGTTTTCCTTGGTTCCAAACCCTGGTGTGTTGGACTACCAACATGGTAGACATTGTCCCTTTCTCAAGGGCTCATATTCTATTAGTGCATAAGCATATAACTAAATTAGTGTTACACAGAGTGGGGTGTATGAAATATATGTATAAAATGTCACTGGTGCACAGAAGAGGAGGAGTCCCTTAGTCCTTAGGGCAGGACTTTGGGGTAGAAGATCTGTGTATGTCTCTCCATCCATTCTTTCTGCCCCTGGGAATTCACAATGCACATTTTTATTTCTAAATGTATAGTCCCTTTTCATTTGCCAGTAGTAAAGTCTTGAGAAAACAAAATCCTGAAGACGTTTTGGCAACTGTTGTTGTGGACCACAAGGGGTCACTGACCATTTTTGAAGTGGGAATCAGTTCAGAGGTGCATTTTAGAAAAACAGCTCAGGGGCTCTGCAGAGAATGCGTGGAAGGTCCTGGGGTGAAATGTGGATGACGCGAGTCCATGAGGATCTCACAGTTGTTCAGGCAGATGTGAGGACCTTACCCAAGCCACTGGCAGAGCAAGGGCAGCAAGAGGATGGGTCGGATATACACTGTGGATGTGAAAAATGGAGAAAAGAGAGAGAAGTCAAGGATGGTTGAAGAATCATAATCTTCTCCAAAGCAGAAACAAACCTTGCCAATGTGGTAAAAACCAAGTCCCGTATTTCATCTGTGAATAGCATGCATTTTATTAGTCACTGATAATCAAGTCACTACAGGTAACTGTGCCTGTATTTTTATGTTTCTGACAAAGAGATTCTCAATTGCTCTTCATCTACTTGTTTTGATCCCTTCTGTATTTGACCACAAGTACTGGGTGATTAGGATTCTTTTCTTGCCTTTGTTTTACCTGGAATAAACAGTGGGTGCTAAATACGTGCCATTTTTCTGACTGATTCGGATCCCACAGAGGACATCAAAATGTTTTCACAACTATATGGATTTCCTGTATTGATTGCTATGCATGGAACATAGGAGATAAAGCAGTTTGTAACTGTCTACGCACGCGTGGATTAACATCAACTTCTTTGTTTATGGTGTCTTCAAATAATACCCATTGTTAAAATGTAAATTATTTTTAATTTAAAATTAATAACATATATATGTATAAGGTATGTGATGTTTTGACGTATTTATACACTGTGGAACAATTAAATCAAGTTGCTAGAAGAGTAGATTTTAAATCTGAACTTCATTTCCCAGCACCCTTTCCTAAATCTTCAGAAATTTGTCTTTTTGGAATTTTTCCTTTCTTTGAGCACTATAAAATTGCAGGTATTAGACACAACCAACATGGTCAATGACATGATTTCTTGGATAAGTGTTGAAGTACCATGAAACTAAACTGAGTCTGGCCCCTGGTAGAGAAGGTGGGTCATGCATCACATCCATGCTCAGAGACAGATCGCCAGTGTGGCGCTATCATTTTCAGCATGGGACTTCTGATTTCAGAAGCACTGCAGTTCAATCACCGAAAACCGCATCAGGCTGGAGGATGGCAGATTAATTTTCTGGCAGCCAACCCAGAAGAACGAGTTGCACAGGTAATAACACGCCAAAAAAAAAAAAAAAAAACATTCTCGGGAAGGCTGAAAACTGGGAAAAACAGTCACAAGGAATGGGATGTGTATCAGTTCATAGAACTACTCTGGATGCGTCCTTAGAAGGAAGCAACGGACAAACTGCTCAAAATCCTATAAGCCCAGGCTGCAACTATCAAAGGTGCCACGAGAGGGCGCATTTCATCTATAAAGAGATCCTTCACTTCAAAAACTGACAACTTTCCAAAAGGCGTTCGAGCACATTTCAAAGGGTGGGTGAGGATTGGGGCAGGATAAAGGAAAGGTAGAGGTGTGCATACGGACGAGCTGAAAGGGTGGCATGAGATATGTCCTTGGATAACTTTGGGGGAAGATGTGTGCCTAAGGAAGAAGTCACTTAGGGCTTATGGTTGCTGTATTTTCCTGATTTTTGTAAAATCAATACAGCACATATTCCAGGGAGAAATTAAAGACTAGCTATTCCCATATAACTCTCCCATGGAGGGTGCTGACAGGATGGATGCTGCCTTGTCCTCCAAAGGCCCCATACATCTAAATTAAGAGGCAGGAATTCCAGTGAATACAGGGTGAGCCTAGGTTAGTTAAGGGAGATTGATCAGGTACAGAGGGTGGGGAGGTACACTTAATGTCAGGCCATCTCAACATCATAGGTTGCGAAAAAATGTTGAGGAATAAAACAAAAATGAAGAAAAGTAGTGGAAAAAGGAACACTTGAAAGACAATGTAGAACTCTGAGTTCTTTCTCAGAAAGCAAAACATTCCCAGAAAGCAGAAAATTCCCAGCAATAGGGGGAGTTAGAACTCAAATCAGATCTCCGATTTTAGGCATTCTCTGTTGGTAATCCTTCACTTTTTATAACATTTTCTAGATCTGCCACCGCACGAACTACATAACTGACAAATCTTCAGTTCATATTATATTTAAGTGGCTTCCCCATCACTCCTCACAGTTAAAAATACATTACATAAATTACTATCCTGCCTTGTGAAATATGTAATGACTCTGTTGTCTGCCGTTTATTTCTAAAACATTTTGGCACTTTTTGGAGGAAGTCATCGTCTTCTCGATGATGCTGGGGACCCCCCCCCAGTTTTACTTTGTTCTTAAGCATGGGGTCCTGGAAATTCTAGAGAAATAAGCCAGTGGTGTCAGAAATGGTGTGTTGGGAGAGAATTCACAGCTACAAGCAGAGAAAAAGCAGGGAGCTGAAGGAAAGGTAGTATAGTTAGACGATGCCAAGGACCCCTTCATTTGGAAGTCTTTCTGTTTGAGAGCCTAAGGGGGCCTCAGCCTCACCCCAAAGGACACCAGGGTCTGGGTATGAATCACATGGGAACTCCTTTACTCTCTATATGATACCACCCAGATGTGGAAGGTCAAGGGACAAACAGTGATCACTTGCTGCACAGCCTGCTTACCTGCCTCTCTGGGCAGCCTGTGAGCTCCCCTGCTGGATGGCTGGACCAGGGCCTGAGCTCTTCTTTGTTCCCAGCAGGTGTCACTGTGGACTTATTAAGACGGGGAAAAGAAGGAACTGCTTTAGCAAGCAGAGCCCCAATATAGGACCTTGAACCCAAACTGCATAGGGGCTACGTGGCAAGGACACATATATGGAATTAAGAGGCTCCCTTCACGGACACCAATGCTGTGAATATTCAACATTTGCCATCTTTGAACTGTTAAGGTCACTTGATTTTACAAGTTTTAGAAAGTAAAACAGAAGTTAAACAATTACCCATGAAGACATTAAAGAGACAGATACCTACATTTTAAAGTGGCGATGACCACGAAAGGTTTTGTCCTTTTCCTTGACTGGACACATATTTTCATTTGTGCATTTCTGAATTAGGGGAGGTAATGAGCTGTCAGGGGAAGGACGCAGGAATCTAGAAATTGAGGTTCCGAGTCTAACTGTGCCATCCTTCTGTGTATGTTACTTTGGAGAATTTACATAATTTAAAGCTTTGAGACTCAGTTCCATGACAGGGTAATTGGGAAGGTTATGTAAAGTAGTCTTCATGGAAGTACCTGATACAGTTGGTTAAATCTGAATCCAGATGCATCGCTGAAGTGCTGTTTAGATTTCATTATGGTTTTAATATTTTAATTTCATTTTGAATAAATTCTGCTCCTGCAGGATTCCCCAAGTGTATAATAGGGGTGATGACCTCCGTTCTTCTACTCCAGGTTCTGGTTTGTAACCCCTGTGACACCAGACCCGCTCTGCTCAGCTATCTCGCTTGGGCTCAAAAGCCATTGTCTATAATCTTCTGAATCCCTTTTCTCTTTCTTTATTCTCTTTGATGGTGCTGTCTCTCTTTCCTAAACATGGAATTGGGATCCCCTTAACCTCCCCTTTGGCAGTATCTCCCATATCAAAAGGGATCATAAGCTGCCAAGGCCATTTTGAATGTTCCTCTGCTTCCTGGTCCTGTTCACTGCCCCATGGAGATCTCTGTGAGGATTGCCTGCCGGGTTTCCAACCTCAGCATCTCCTGAGTATCCTGAGGAACTCTCCCCAAACTCCAATCCCAAGGCTCCATTTAGATCCACAGCCTCAGAGCTGTGGGGGGGATGGAGCCCAGGATGGTGTAGCTTTAATATACACCATGAATTTTACTGGGTATAGGCCACATACATCTCTGACGCCAAGTCAGGTCCACCTTTAAACTCAAAGTACACTTTACCAACAGAGATCTCTTCGTAAAGCCCTGTTTCTGATTTGTTCCTCCCTTGCAGTATATCCGTGATTTCCCATTTCCTAGAGGATGGTGTCACTTTGTAGTCAGGTGATGTCACTCAATTTTTTAGGTTCCATGAAGGCAGCAACAATACGCAACTTGCTCATCATATGGCAACGTGCCTGTTGCATAGTAGGCATTTACTCAAATTAGTTATCTTTGGTGGTTGCTGGGTCTCTGCCATTTCCTCTTCTCCTGGGACCATCCTGACATAGAGGAAAGCCTTATAGGTGCAGGCTTTTGGTCACAACTGTTGACACAGGGTGCACGCTTTTGATCCAACATGTGTAGAGACATGTGCTATCCAAAGAATATGGAATTTGAAATGGACATACACTGAGATGGGAAGCCATGGTTGTTGAATCATGTGAATGGTAAGCCCCACACTTGACAGTTCTTGTGGCTGAGACACCCAGACACATCCCAGGGATGACCATCCTGAGCTCAGGTGCACAGTGATACCCCATCAAAAGTTACTGTGACATCTGAAATAAATAGTCCCCTTTCTCCTTTTTCTTCAAGTCTTCCAGAGTCGAATTGCTTTTGCTAGTTGGTCATGATAAAGCAGTATCTCATACATGGTTGGAGATTGAGCCTGCTCATGGGATAGTTCCAACCTACCTAATTTATTTTATTCCTCACGATTCTGTACTCATTTCTTCTCAAAACTGTCTCTCTTAACACATCCTACTTTTTTTCTAGATGAAATTTCCTCTCCTGTTTGTTCTCCATATTTATGAAGGCCCCCAGGCCCGAGGCCCTTCCTGAAGCTTCTTCAAGCTCTAACCCACTATTGGGAGGAACCATTCACTCATCATTTATCATACAAGAGCTCATATTCCCATTTATCTATGCAGTGGTATTGAATGCATCTCTCCAATTCATTGCAAGCCACTTAGAAGCAGACACAAAGTCTTGCATTGGTTTTTAAATGTTTTTCTCTTAATTGCTTTGCTTAAATGTTTATCACTCTTATTCCTAAATGCTTATGGTTTAAATGTTTCTCTCCTCCTACCATGTCCTATAAATATTTATAAAGTGAATGGATGAAATACATACCTGCTTCTATTTCTAAATAAAGAGAATTGGAGATTATGGTATCAGTTTTTCCAAAAATTCTTCAATTACCCTTTTCCTCTTTGGTTCCCTTATAGCACGGAAAAGCAACTTTCCCTTTGTAGAATGTCTGCTTTGTAATTGCTCCTGTCAGGGTGATTAATGGGTAGAAGCTTGTGACCAGGCATCTCTCTGGTGACCTACTGGTCAGCAGAGGTCACCTTGTCTCAGATATTTCTATCCCTGCATGAGATTTTTTTTTTTAAATATGCCTTTGGAAAAGAGCTCAGGTTGCATTATGGGTATATTTGCATGTGGATTCCCAGAGTCCATTGATAGCTAATTACATCCAGGTGGGAGGCCTGGTTTGCCTGCTAGTCCCTCAAAACAGGGACATAGGATGGTCACTGCAGACTGGAGTCAAGCGGGTGCCTTGGGCCAAATGTACTTTCTTCCTTATGGATGTCCGTCTTCTGCCCGCGCCTGCTGTGCCCTTGCTGACATCTCAGGCTGAGGGGCTTTGGGCTGGCCTCTCAGGGCCAAAGTTGACCGGGAGTGAGGGGAGTAGAGGCTCCCCCCACCTCCTCCATCGACTCGTGTCCAGGTTAAAGGGATTTCCACCCTGTTAGTTACATTCATCACGTTGCTGTCGTGAATGTCCTAGGTTCTCTTCTTCCGAGATGTAGAGTTAATTCTGGATTACGACTACTCTGGTCCCCTGGTGGAGCAACCATTGTGGCTAGAGCCAAGGGTGGGAAGGAAGCCAGTGTCCCAGGAGGGCTGCCTTCTGTTCCTGTTTCTGATTCCCATTTCCAGTCATGTCCCTGGTCCTAGGGAGCTACAGTGTACCAGTACTAGTGCATCAGAACTAGTAGTAGCCCCATATTTGTGTACTAGTGAAGTGGTTCAGGGTTGCACATTTTCAATAGTCATTGTCCTTTACTTCTCCCAGCACTCAAATGCTGTGCCTATGAATCCCACTTTGCAGAGTCAGAAAGTGTGGCACAGAGAAGTTAAGTAACTTGTCTAAAGCCACACAGCTTCTATTCTTGTAAATATCCTTATAGAAATAATAACATTCCTATAAGTAATCTTGCTAATGAACTGTTTTCTAGTAATTATATGAATTCGCAGTTATATTTCAGGAAGCTGCTTAGCAGCATGTTAGGGAAAAGCCTTCGAATCATTCAACAGTTATTTATGGAACATTTATTAACATGGAGCCCAATTCTACAGGCTAAAATAAATGGCTCCCCAAAATGAAGTGCTTATGATATTGCTTGGGAGAAAAGATCCTTCTCTCTGTGACTCTGGCTTCCTGGGTGCCAGTGTATCTGCAACCAGCACACATATAAAGTTTTAGGAAAGTCTCCCTCTCCGATCAAATCAAATCAGGTTTGTTATTGGTACTGGGTGGGGGTCACAGTGTGGTGGTCAAAACAGTGCACAGGCTGCCCAAATTCGTCCATCACTCACTAGTTGTGTGACCTTGACATTGATTTCATTTCCTTGTATCTAGATTGTTTCAGATGTCAAGTGGGAAGAATTAGTTTCTGATTCCCCAGGGCTGCAGTAAGGAGAAGGAAGCCACGAGTCCTTCTTAGGAAAGTGCCAAGTACACTGTAACCAATCAACAGATTTTGGCTATTATTGCCTTCATCTTGGTGTGTCTCTCTGGGTGTCTACAACTGGATGCTAATTTGGAAAAAGCATGCTTTCTCCTGGAAATCTTCTCCAACACAGGCCCCCACCCAGCACCTCTCCCACAGAGGAGGATGCCTGCCACTCCTGCTGGATTCTGTAACATTGCTTTGGCACACTGTGTACAAGCACACAAGGCACGCAGTGGAGACTACAGGCCCCGCCCACTCCCATTCCTAGCAGGCATGGTGTTCAGTCACTGAATGAACCAATAAATATTGAAAACCCAAGCATCATAAAGAGACGCTCAGAGGGACTTCACCTCCTCAGGAGAAGGGTTAGTTTGGCGTTGAGGCTTTGCAAACAGCTTACAGTGAAGGGGAGACTCCCTGCAGGAGTTGGCAGGGTGAGCCAGAGGGAGACTTTTTCCAGACAGAGGGCATAGGAAAGGAGGGGGACTTGACGCAGAAGGTATGAGCAGACAGGCGGGGTTAGGAGGAAGGTGGAAGGCGTCCCGCCTGCATTTCTTCCTCCTGTCAGAGCTGAATTCCACCTGGGTGAACGCGGCCTCAGCGCGTGAGCGGGTCGTGCGCCCCCTGCTGGCTGGCTTCCTTGCTGCGCCCACCCTGTTAATCTCCCTGAGCTCGGGAAGAGTTGCCTGGGTCTTCGCAACACTGGATTGGCTAATGTCCACAACTGTCCATAACTAACACTGAGGAAGCTGAGAGATGAAATGAATGGTTCTGTTCACCAGCTTATCAGATGGCTGAGTTGGGATTTTCTCCTAGGCTATGGAGCAGAGCCTCTGTCCTGGGGTGCAGTTCACACTTAAAACAAGAGGCCAACGAAAGTTTCAGGAAAGTCTCCCTCCCCAAACAGATCAGATGTGATCAGAGAGGGAGACTTTCCTGTAACCCTTGATGCCAAACCATTTTTTTTCTCCTTGGGTGTATAGAAATGACAGTTGTTCTTTTTGGGGGGTTTGGGGGTGCCAGGGATAGAACTCAGGGGCACTGGGTCACTGAGCCACATCCTGAGCCCTATTTTGTATTTTATTAAGAGACAAGACAGGGCCTCACTGAGTTGCTTAGAGTCTGGCTTTTGCTGAGGCTGGCTTTGAACTTGAGATCGTCCTGCCTCAGCCTCCTGAGCCACAGGAATTACAGGCGTGTGCCACCGCACCTGGCCATAAATGTCAATTTTCAATCATTGAAAACTAACCAGTAATTTTTGAGCATTTGTTAATCCCACGATATGATTTTGATTCAGAAATAATAAGAGGATTACCACATTTGATGTTTAGTAAGAACTAATTCTTACTTGGGGTAATCCTTACCTTCCAAGCAAATAAAACAACATGAAAAACCAAAAGATTTCTGGAGATATTTTTTGGGGGAGTAAGGGTACCAGAGATTGAACACTGAGCCACATCCCCAGTCCTATTTTGTATTTTATTTAGAGATAGGTCTCAGTGAGTTGCTTAGTGCCTCACTTTTGCTGAAGCTGGCTTTTGATCCTCCTGTCTCAGCCTCCAGAGCCACTGGGATTACAGGCATGGGCTACCAAGCTCGGCTTGGAGATATTTTTGAAGTTATTTTTAGAGGAATTTTAAAAATTCAGTGGAAAAAAATCTTTATTACTTTTTCCTGTTTGGGCAGTTTTTTCTTCTTTTTCCTATCCCTAAAGTTTCATAAACCAAAGTTCATACTATGGTCAGAGTTCTTATTCTTACAAAAGACCAGAAAATCAAAGCTGTTTGGTGCTCAGCTTCATGGGAAGGCTTTGATTTTATTTCTTGAACCCATTTATATATTATTATTGTGTAGGTACTATTTCTTTTAGAAATTAAATACAAAATGTCAATTTGACTTTCAGAGTTTAGAGACTACATTATATCATCAAAGACTTTTTTTACCCATGAGTACTGGAGAAATATACTACTAAGATGTGTCCAAGAAATTGAATTTTAAAAATGAGAAACGGTCATCGCATATGCTTATTTTGTGTCATTCCGTGGCACAGAAATAAACTCAAATGGTGTCAACGAAGAATGAAATCAACCTGGTAAAGAACAGAGAAAATTACATTTATTGGGGTCTAATTAGGAGTGTCATTCAGGAAAGCACAGATCCTTGCTACCTTGAAAAGGTGCTCCAAGGTTTTACAAGATAGCTTAACCAGTAAGGGGGTCTGTAATTGTGTCACTCATTGGTAAGGAACAATGATTGGTATTGGCAAAAGTTAATTTTTCAAGAAAGGAATTGGGTGTGGTCTCAGACTCTGAGTAGTCTGAGAGAAAAAGTCCTTTGTGCAGAGGTGAATGGAGGTCAACAAACAATGTTTCGAGAATCTGTGGTTTGGCCCAAGCCAAAGGTCAGCTCATGGGGGCAAGGGCAGGAGGAGCCTGTCTGTGGTCCAGTTCAAAGGTTCAACTGCCACATGTCTGAGACCAGATTTAACTCTGCCTCCCCACTCCATTTTAAGTGCTCCAAACCAGTGCTACTCCATGTTGATTTTCCTCCTCATGAGGAAAAAACTTTTAACCAGGAAAGACAAAAAAATAGAGTCCTCAGGTCTATAGACTTTCAAAGTGAATTGTGGATGGGTTGGTTAATTAATTTGTGATTGTGACAAAAGCTAGCTTTCTTTGGTAGGCTTTGACGTACAGGATGTGCAGCACCTTGTGAGGTGGATAGCAGTAGCTAACGTGGTAAATTTGTATGCCTGCGAGTGAAGAGAAATGTGATGAACTTGAGAATTTTGTGAAAAATTGGATGAAAAAACAATATTTTCCAAATAGGATTAACTATAACTCAGAATTATCAATCATTTCCTCTGTAAATTAAAAGAATTTTTAAAAAATGTTGGAAATATTTTCATCTATACAAGTCTAAAGAACAACATAATAAATTCCCACCATTCAACAAATAAAAATATTCTTTCAATATTCTAACAATAGTCTTTCAAAAAACCTTTTTCTTTCTGTTACTTGAGATAGATAGGGTCTCACATGCTAGGCAAATACTCTACCACTGAGCTATATCACCAGTTCTCAAAAAAAATTTTTTTATAGTTGGTTTGTTTGAAGCAGGATACAAAGGAAATCTACGTAGTGGTTCATTTTACTGGTGTATGTTAGGTGTCTTTTGAGATAGTTTTTCCTTCTCCCTGCATCCTGCTATTCTCTCTCTCTCTCTCTCTCTCTCTCTCTCTCTCTATATATATATATATATATATTTTTTTTTTTTTTAACCATTAATTTGTTGAGGACAGTGGGCTATTAAACCTGAAGATCTGCACATTCTGGGCTTGTCTGATTGACTCTTCCAGTGGCATTTACCAGTTTATCCTTGATCTAAGACTTGATTAGATCCGGATTATTATTAGGAAAGCATGAATCTCTTGCAGAGAAGACCACCTGGTGGCAGTGTTAGGCACAGCATTGCCTTTAACCACAAGTTTTTAAGTTACTGATGACCTTGCTCCTCCTCTATCTGGAATTCTCTGCATTTTCCTGCTGCCTGCCAGCTAAGACATGACCAGTGCTTGTAAAATGAACAGCTTCCCACCATCTGGCAGCTCATGGTGCCCACTGCTCCTCTCCCTGGGGTCTGCTCTGGGTGCAGAGCTCTGGACCTAGAGTGACATGCTCCCCCCAGCCAAGTTAGGTCTCCTATTGTGGAAATCTCCAGCTCACATTTAGATTAGTTGGTTCTAAATATTAAAGTGGTTGGTGGTTTTTTGTTTTTTTGTTTTTCCTTCTGTTAAGACTCAATTTGAGTTAAAATAAACAATGAGATTTTCAGTCTTCCAGACAACAGCTAATTTGATAGCAAATATTGGCAGTACAACATGTTGATTTCAACCACCCTGCTTTCCCCACAAAAGATAACCATTGACTCTGTGTCTGATCTTCAATTACTAAAACAGGTTCAGAACAATCAGAAGTGCCTATTTCTTCATGAGTATCAGGCAACTCCTGGGCAGGTCAGTTAAATCTTTCCAAAATTGCTTTGACTGAACCGAGAACAGCGACCTGCATCACACAGGAAATAGAGATGTCAGCTTGGAAGTGGAGTCTGCGTTAAGGTTCTGCAACTGAAGTTCCAAATCATTCTTCACCTCAGTTTTATTCAACTGTAGTACATGCACAACAGTCGGTAAGCAGGGTAAGGACAGAATGAATTGAACAGTGTCCATATCTGATAATTGTCCTACAATTATCATTAACACGCAAGCAGGTGAACGGACTCCATTAGACTGGGTCTACAGAGTTGGGATTTGGTGAATTTCAGGCCATTTTAAAATTTGAATCATCCCACTGGGTGAGGGACCTGACATTAGAATAATGTTTGTACTACTGCAAAATTAATAAATGAGGGGAAATTAATTCACTAATATGTGATAAGTGCAGACACAAGCTCCAACCTGGATATTTGCAATTTATTTGCTAGTTAAAATTAGGTAAGAGCTATTTTACCTATTTCCTTCCTTGTAATTTAAAATTAAACCTTCAGCCAAGGCGAGTAACTTTAATTTGAATGAATTTCAAACTCTACTCTTGCGAGGCTAATTTCTTTCTGCATCTTCCTGGCTATAGAGTCATCTGCATCAGAGCCTGTGCTGATGAGTTCAGTTTGCTAAAGCGATGTATTTTCTTAACAATTTTGGGTATATTATTTAGACCATTTAAGCTGCTTTTAGGGAAATTACCAACAAGAATATTTAAAATTCAGAGCCAGGTCACTATAAAGAAAAAAAGAGCAAAAAAAGATAAACACCCTTGTTCAACATCCAAACACCATAATTACGGTCACAAATAATCATGTGCTCCTCCAATAAATTATGGGATGGCAAGCCAATATAAGTTGTACAAAATCATTCAAAACATTTCCTGAAGCAAAAAAAAATTGAAAAAAAAATCAATCATATGGTTCTTTCTGTCACATTTTGGGTTTGAACTAATTTATTTGATGATATACCAGTGATGAGAAGAAAACAGGAATATTTAAGAAATTAATGATATAGTGCCATGAGTCCTCTGCCAACCACTTATAGCAGAAGCCAAAATATTAACGGTACAAAATATGTTTATATACATTCAGAATTTTAATGAGCTTCTTTTGATATGTTGTAAGTTAAATGCCAGATTCATCTAACTTCAGCAGATCATACAGGTATTGAGGAGAACTGAAATCAGATTTAGAAGTTCATATTTTGAAAACTTTGGTAAAAACACATTCCTCAAAGGAATAGGTAAAATCCTTAATTTGTGTTCAATAAAAAAACAAAAGTTAAGAAATTTTATGGTTAGCTAAGAAAAGCTGCAGTGTTTTTTCCATGCCCCCCGCACCCCCGCTACACACACACAATTTAGACTCTAGTTGGGTGATTCTCTTTTCTACACTCTAATTTCCAGCTTATCCTAAATATAGACTCTGGATTTGAGCCATCCTAATTAAACTGTGAAGTTCTTTTGTAGCAAGCTCTGATGCTTCAGAAATCAATTTCAAAGCTTACACAAGCAGGGTATGTCACCTTCCTGGTTTTCTTTTCCTTTATAAATTTATCTAGAAATGGTAAGTTTCAAATAATATTTCAATGGCATATTCGTACTATTTTGGGGGTTCCAGGCTGTTTTTTTCCTAAACATATGATTATAAACTTGTTTCTGTTTTGTAGAGATTTAATTCATTTTTCTAAAGTTTCCCACCCTGAAGTATCTATCCCTCTTTCTGCGGGAAGTTAAGTCTTTATATTATAAATGAAGAAAGTGAGATAAAATGGTTTTGCCTAAGGCTACCTGGAGAAACAAGTATATGATCCTTTTGTTGTTACACAAAATTCATGTCTTTTCTTGACACACAGCTGTTAGAGATAATGGGATTTTCACTCAGGGAATAGAAGGTGAGAATCAAACACAGAAATTTCAGCACAAGCCAACCCACAGGATAAGGCTGAAGGCTGGGGTGCCGAATCTTGGGTGTTGGCTCCAGAGCAAGTGCGTCTTCGCAGCCTTCCTCCGGAGCTGGCTGTTGGCCCCCTGAGATTGCATCCAGGAACTGTGTGCAAACATTTAGACTCCTCCCACGCTGCCACCCACCTTGGAGAACACCAGGCTGGGGTCCTTGGGCTTACATTATTGCAGACCAAGATTGCTCACACAATAGCTTGGAGTGGGAAATGAGAGAGGCAATAAAAATTCTACAGAAACATTGCAAAACCATTTGCAAACTGTAAGCTTAAGTTCTGTGTCAATTGGTGAAGCAGTTGCAGAATAATTTTAAATAGCCTCTTATTTATCCTTGAACTTCAACTTCCAGAATGTAATTTTACTAGAACTCTTCAAGATCATTATAAGGAAGCAGTAAAAGTAGCAGTCCTTTTAAATTGCCTTTGAAAAGCAGAAATGTCTGAAATAGTAAGTTTGTTTGCTTGGGTCAAAGAGCAAAACTCAGAGACACTTTGAGCTAGAGTTAGACCCAGTATTTTTCAACCTTGGCTGCACATTAGAATATACCTATAGGATTTTTAACAGAAAATACTTGGGCTCCTTTCCCAGACAAAATAAATCAAACTAAATCAATTTCTTTAGTCTGGAGCCAAATGCATGGGTAGGTTTTTAAAGTTCCCCAAGTGGTATTGTGTGAGTATGTGTGGTGGTAGCGACTGAACTGCTATTCTAACTTGCAGCTAGAACTGCAGATCAGAGCATCGATTCTAAATCTGAAGGTATCAACGACCCAGAGCCCCGGGGAGACCTATGGCAGGTTACAAAATTCTAAAAATTGGGTTTGATATACTTTATTTAAGACAAAATAGTTACTATTTAAGAGAATAACTTTGGAGGGTAGAACAAGGAGGCAGGATGTGATGAGAAGTCAAGTAGACTAAACTCTCATGGAAAAAGCAGTTCCACTCTAAAGAGGTAAGGACGTTTATCTGGAGGGTTGGGTTTCCTCGGTCTTGGTCTAAGTTATGAAGAAATAATATAAAACAAAGTAGTGGTTTAAAAAGGGTGGAAGTCGTGACAGATGCGATACACGATATTTCTTTTTTCTGTTAATCTGGTACTATGACAGAAATGTCATGGTTCAGCTAATAGATATATGCCATTATCCTATTGTGAAGTGAACATAAATATGGCCTAAGAGATGGGCTATTTGTGAGCTAAGATTTAGCATTACTTTGCACTTTAAGATGGTGCCTTTTCCAGACTCAGAGATTCGAGGGTTGAATGCTTACTCTCATATGTGGAAGCTAGACTAAAATAAGGAAAAAATGGGTGGAGAGGGGGAATCTGATGAAAATAAGAGGGAGATCAGTAGAGCAGAGGAAAGGGATTGAGGGGGAGAGGGTTGGGATGGGAAAAGGCAGTAAAAGTGGAATAAAATAGAATAAATTATGCTATGCACCTACAGAAATATATCGCAGTGAATCCCACCTTTATGTATACCATAAAGCATTAATTTAAAATATAGATAGATAGATAGAAGGAAGACTGATTGAGAAGAGGAATAGGAACAGGGTAGGGAGAGGAGAGGAGGAAAGTAGGAAGTACTAGGGACTGAAGGGGAGCCAATTACATCCTATTTGTGTATGAATATGTTGAAATAAACCCCAATATTACGTATAACTATACTGCAAATTAAAAAATAAGATGTTTTTTCCAATACTCATTGTCAGTGTGAAGCAGTGGTTCTCAAACTTGAGTGCCAACAGAATCATCTGGAACTGGTTAAAATCCAGATTGCTTGGCTCTATTCCCAGAGTTCTTGATTTTGTCATTCTGGGGTGCCACCCAAGAATCTGTATTTCTCACAATGACCTAGTGATGTCCATATTGTAGATCTAGGGACTATACTTTGAGAACCACTGGTTTAAAGCATGAGCTAGCTGTACCTGAGTCCAGGTCACACAGTGTGTGTCTTGGCTCAGGTTCTCCAGAAACAGAGCCAGAGGCCAATGAAGTATTTCCTTATCTGAGTAAATACTTGAGGTAGGCAGTCCCTGGGAAGCTACTGTAAGGAAATGGAGTAGGAAGCAGGGGCAGGAGAACAAACTTTCAAGGGTGGATGATGGAGTTGCCGAATTGGCCCTTACTTTGTCTGAGCTCAGCTCATTCTCTGGAGAGAGGCAAGAATTTATCTACCAGCACTCCCCAGACTTTGATCTCTACTTCATTAATGCTGCTTCCCACTTCCAATTGGGTCCAAGTCCTGTGGATATCACCTTGTCAGACATCAGGTATGACATTTGGCACCAAGCATAATCTAGGCAGCAAAGGGAACTGTCCAGGATTCTGCAGAGCACCAGCCATTGCTAGATGACTTTAGCTAGGAAGGAAAGGCTTCAACTCCAAGTAGCACATAAGTCGACCCTGGTAAGTGGTCAGCGCTTCTCATTATTTACTGTGATTATTAGTGTGATTGACAGACTTTCAAAAATTTTTGATGGTTCTTAGATTCCTGTCCTACTGTGTGCATTGTTCTTGATTAGTGTGCAGCTTGCTGCATATGACCAGGACCTCAGCAGAATAGCACTGAGATAAGCCCATGCCTTGTTCAGACAGAGAAGTTACCAGTCACACTTGGATTTCATGGCAATGTCAAGGTTCTGTAAGGCTTCTGGATGCTTCTTCTCACATTTATTTCTTGTCCTTTTCTTCTCTTGAACTGCTATCAACTAGTAGGCCAGACGGTTTGCAGCCTACTCTTTGAATAGTCTGAGTATAGATTATTTTTTTTACCAGGTTTTATAGTTAGGACTCTGTCTCTTCCTTTATTATAAATATTGTATAAGAAGCAGAAATATCAGTTTGTAAGAGGCTCAAAAAATCTGGAAAGAGGGCTGGGGTTATGGGTTAGTGGTAGAGTGCTCACCTAGCACACGTGAGGCACTGGGTTCTATCCTCAGCACCACATAAAAATAAAATATTCTGTCCACCTACAACTAAAAAATAAATATTTAAAAAAATCCAGAAAGACGCATAACATATAGCTATGATATTAATGATTTCTAAAGTTGAAAGCTCTAGGACAATCAGTACAGGCCCTGGCAGAGTGGGCCATTACCATGTTATTTGTATATAGCACAGTTTTCCTTTCTCAGTCTAATGGAAGGAAGGTGTTTTAGCCAGCTTTTCCACAACTGTGACCGAAAGTTCTGTAAAGAACAATTTCGAAGGAAAAGTTCATTTGAGGCTCATAGTTTCAGATGTCTCAGTCCATAGACAGCCAGCTCCATTGCTCTGGGCCTAGGGTGAGGCAGAACATCACAGTGGAAGAGTGTGGTGCAGGGAAGCCACTCAAGACATGGCCCTAGGAAGCAGAGGGAAAGAGAGCTCACCTAACCAAAAAAAAGAAAGTTTTATATATCTATATCTATATCTATCTATCTATCTATCTATCTATCTATATCTATATCTATCTATCTATCTATCTATCTATATATATATATATATATATACATATCCCCAAGGCAAGCCCCTAGTGACACACCTCCTCCAACCACACCTCACCTGCATACAGTTAATCTATTCAAGTGGATTAATGTATTGATTGGGTTAAGGCATTCCAAACACAATCATTCACTTTTAAACTTTCTTGCATTGTCTCACACGAGTTTTTTGGGGGACCCCACCTAATATCTGAACCAAACCAGAAGCCTAATGAGATGTTGGCAGAGCGCATAGAAGACACTGTCTTTGTAGTCGGACCTACTTGGGAAGGAAATTCTGTTTCTGCTAACCGTAAACCTGGGCAAGTCATTAATCACTCTGAATCTCAGGTCTGTCATCTATAAAACAAGAATAAAAACTATCTTACAAATCCCTTTTTAAAGTGATAAATAAATGAGATGTCATAGAGTAAACAGAGAGCATCTAGTAATTACTTGTAAATGTTATTTTCTCTCCTGCTGCCTCTGTATAAATGAACCTCCTGTTAATGTTTTAGTGATGTGATAATCATCTGTATTATGGTTTGGCATTAAAGGGAAGACAGAGATCTGAAAAACTGATATTGGTTGCTATGTTTGGATTTGAAGTGTCTTCCAAAGGCTTATTTGTTAAAGATTTTTTTGCCAGCCTGTGATGCTGTTGATAGGAGGTAGAACCTTTAGCAGGTGGAGCCTAGTGGAAGGGAAGTAGATCATTAAGGGCATGTCCTTGAAGGAGGTCCATTGGGAACCTGAGCCCTTTGTCTCTCTCTTTCTGCCTCTTTTCTTCCCAGATGCCATGAGGTAAACAGCCATCCTCCACCACCTGTTCCTCGCCATGATGTTTTGCCTCACCACTGGGCCCAAAGCAACAGGGCCAACCAAACATGGACTGAAAACCATAAAAATCTGAGCCCAAACCAAGAAACCTGACCTTCTTGTAAACTGCTTATCTGAGGTATTTTATCCCAGGGATGGAAAGATGACTAACAAATTGGCTTTTGGCCTTCTTGTCTCCAAAGGAAAAATAGTGATTCATAAGGGAGAGACTGAAATAAGGATGGACTAGCATTGCTTTTGTGGAGCTCTGGGGACTAAAGGCACATGCACTGGTACCCAGGGTCTATTAAAAGAGGGAATTCTCTGTAAATCTCCTTAGCTTTGGGCTGAACCCTTTTATAGATGAAGAGGAAGGTCCTTGTGAGGAAGGTATCATGACCACTGGATCTGCATTGAATTTTAGAGAGTGAAGTCCCAGGTACTTGGCAAAAGCAGACAGCAAGTATCTATGTACACCTAGACATACTGTAGGTGCCATTTGGCAAATATAATGCCTAGAAAGCAATAAAAATATGATTATCTGATTGAGATTTGCATATATATAGGCAGCCTAAATGTACAATAGAAAAAAAATGGACTATTCAAGGGTCCTAGATATTGGAGTTGTAAGTGATGGGTGAAATGAAATTTATAACTTAGTGGATGATTTTAAAAACAAATTAGACATAACTAAAGAGAGAAGGAATAAATTGGAAGATAATGCATAAGAAGTCTTGGAGATGAAAGCATGGAAAGAAAGAGAATTGTCCAATTTTCAAAGAAAATTAGAAAAGAGGGCAACAGGCAGAACTTACACTGCAAAACTTTAATATATGTTTAATTAGAATCCTACAAGAAAGGGGAAAGGAATTGGGACAGAAACAAATTTGAAGGGCTGGTGTCTGATGGTTTTCTATGAATTCAAAAGCCATTCAAGAACCGCAGAATATGTGGGGTTTTATTTTTTGAAGCATACATATAATATCTATAAAAATACTATATTTACATAGCAAAAATTATTATATAAAGAAATATTATCAGTTAGTTTGAGTTAGAGTACTTATACTACTACTATTTTTTTAACCAAGTATCCCAAGATTTAGTGGCTTACAATAGAGTAGTTCACCCTTATCCAGGGGGAATATGTTTCCAAGACCTCCAGTGGATGCCTAAAACACACATAAATGATAAAGTTCAATTCATATGTAAGAAATTCATAATAAATAATAATAAATTAGATCAATTATAATAATATACTGTAGTAACAGTTATGTGAATGTGCTCTCCCTTTCTCTCAAAGTATTTTTTTTAAATATTTTTTTAGTTGTAGATGGACACAATATCTTTATTTTATTTTATTTATTTTTATGTGGTGCTGAGGATCGAACCCAGTGCCTCACGCATGCGAGGCAAGCACTCTACTACTGAGCCACAATCCCAGCCCCTCTCTCAAAGTATCTTATTGTATTGTATTCACCCTTCTTCTTGTAATATGAGTTAATACTCAAAGAAAATATTTTATGGCCTCTCTAGAGTATATGAATTGCCAGCATCATTATTTTTGAGCTTTGGGGCCATTATTAAGTAGATAAAGCTTAGTTGAATACAAGTGCTGCAATGCTACAATAATCTATCTGATAGCCACCAGGACCACTAGGTTACTAACAGGCCAGTAGCATATATAAGCATAGATACTCTGGACAAAGGGATGATTCAGTAGGGAAACCATCAAAGGGATGCTTTCTAGGCTGAATAATGCAAGATTTATTTCATCCCACTACACAGAATAGTGTACGAGTTAGAACTTATAAATTGTTTTTGGAATTTTCCATTTAATATTTTCTGACCCACCATTGCTCATGGGGAACTGAAACCTCAGAAAGTGAAACCATAATTAAGTGGGACTATTTTGTAAGTATTTGTTATCTCATGGTTTTGGTCAAGAATAAGGGAATGTCTGATCAGCAACACTGGAAAAGAGAGAGAATAATGGGAATGGCTTGGCTAGATGCTTCCAGCTTGGGAACTTTCACAGGGTGGTTGACAAGGTATAGGCCAGAATTATAGTCATCACAAGACTTGACTGTGGGAAGATCCACTTGGAGTAGCATTCATATGACTATTGGTAGGTTGCAGTTCCTCCCTGGAGTTTGGCCAGAGACATAAATTTCTTGTTGTGTATGCCTTTCCATAGAGTACTTTCCAATATGGCAGCAGATTTCTGCAGACCAATCGAACAAAAGAGTGAGAGATGGTTCCCAAGAAGGAAGACATTCTTTCAGAGATGTGCTTTCAAAAGTGGTATCCCATGAACCCCATGGCTTTCTATGTCAGAAGAAAATCAATAAATCCAGTTCACACTTTGGGTGAAGGGAACATAGAAGGATGTAATTACCAAGAGCTGGAAGAATTTGAGGGTGAACTACAGGTTGCCTAATAAAATTTTCCTTCTGGTCTCTTCCATTTCTATTGCTCTCACATGTAAAATCTACCCTTAGCCTCTCAAAGTCCACATCCCATCATAAACTCAGCTCAAAATTCAGAATGTCATTATTAGAATTAGGTCCAGGTGTGAATGTGGTGCCTCAGGTAGACTTCGTTAAGTACAATTTCTCAGGAATAGCTCCTTTTTAAGTATAAATCTGTAAAATGGAGAGGAGAAGTTACATGTCCCTGCATATACCCAACACACCACAGTGGTACTCACATAGGAAAATTGTTAGAGATAATCTTGTTTAAAAAAGGTAAAAAACTGGGAGTCATAAATAACTCACTTATTCATTGCAATTTGGAAATCTAGTTGAAAAAGAAAACATTGAAATCTTTTTGATTAGATCTCAAGACCTTGAAAAAAAGTGGTTCTTGATTCCATCCTGTCCATCATCCTTCCTTTCCATAAAATGTATCTCTTGTCTCCAGCTCAGTGATTTTCTTTCTTTCTTTCTTTCTTTCTTTCTTTCTTTCTTTCTTTCTTTCTTTCTTTCTTTCTTTCTTTCTTTCGTACCGGGGATTGAACTCAGGGGTACTCAACCACTGAGCCACATCCCCAGCCCTATTTTGTGTTTTTTTAAATTTAGAGACAGGGTCTCACTGAGTTGCTTAGTGCCTCCCCGTTGCTGTGGCTGGCTTTGAACTCGCGATTCTTCTGTCTCAGCCTCCCTAAGTGCTGGGATTACAGGCTTGTGCCACCGTGCCCGCCTCAGCTCAGTGATTTTCTTAGTCTGCTTCCTGCAAATAAAATTCTGGGGGTCCCAATGCCTCTTTCTAAAAATTTGTTCTGATTAGTTATGCATTTTGACACATCATACATAAATGGAGTATAACTTACCATTTTTCTGATTGTACATGATACAGAATCACATTGGTTATGTAGTCATGTATGCACATAGGGCAATAATGTCCAATTCATTCTACTATCCTTTCTATCTCCACAACTCCCTTCACACCCCTCTGTCTCATGCAAAGTACTTCTATTTCTCCCCAGCCCCCTGCCTTATTGTCATTTAGCATCCACCTATCAGAGAAAACATTTGACCCTTGTTATTTTGGGATCGGCTTATTTAGCTTAGCATAAAATTCTCCAGCTCCTTCCATTCACCTGCAAATGCCATAATTTCATTCTTCTTTAAGGTCTTTCTTTTTATGTCTTTGATTCTTTTAGTCCACATTGATTATATTTCTCCTAAAATAATTCTATCAAAAACTTCGTGGGCTTCCTCAGAATTTTTTTTTATAGTTCACTCTATTAGACAAAGTCCATGTCTCCAAATCCATCTCAGATAAGCCCTTAAGCTTTTTAGAGTTCCTGTTTTCACTAGAGAGACTCTGTGAGGTATACCCTTAAAACCAACTTTGACCTTTCTAAGATATTAATAAAAAATATTATAGTCCAATCTCAAGTTTCCTCTCTAGACCATATTTTGCCATGTCCTTGATCTTACCTATTCTCTGCAGTCACTTTTTTTTTTTTTTTTTTGCAGTCACTTCTTAATATTAGCATCATTGGTCATCTGAAGATGTGGAGAATTTTTAAATCCAGAAAGTTCTAGCTCCTTTCCAACAAACAGTCCTTCCCACAATTTTCTCTTTGCATTTTGCTGCTAGCAGCAAGAGAAAATAATACGGTTCATCAGCATCTGCATGGAAATCTCCTTAGTTCATCCCTACATTTTCTACTTTTTGTGTTTGTTTCTGCAGGTGATAGTACTGTAAACCTTTCTACCACTATTTCCACAAGGATTCTCCTTCCTTCAGCTTCCAATAATATTTGCTCCTACTTTATAAGCCTTCACTGACTACACTTTAAAAATATAGTGTGCCACTAAAACCAAGGAAAAAACCTAAATAAACCCACCAGCTTTACTTGCCTTTAGTTACTTGCTTTTAGTTGACATTTAGAATAATTAATTCTAGAGGTCATACAGCTCCATAACATGTTCATAATCTTCCACTAGCACTGCCACAGGTGAGACCTTGGACTTGTGGGTCATGATGATAATGGTTGCCCACGTTACTTTTCAGGGACTCGAAGGCTGCTGTTGTTGAAACCATAACTATCCACTTGGACCTGTGTGGGTATCCAATGGGTGACCTTTCACATGAATAGACCCCAAATTCCAGCCTCAGATCATAACATGGCTGCCATTTTTTGAACATGCAAACCATGAAGAGCCATGGAGATTGATCATGTGTGCACAGACCACTGATTACTTCACCTCCAATCATATTTCTCCATCCCTTGCTTGCATATCCCATAAATCACCCTACTTCCTTAACCCATAAATATTCACAAGCCTTGTCTGCTGAGGGTTGGAGTGGATCTGAGATGTGGGTCTCATTCTGTCACCTTGCAAATAAACTCTCTTTGGCAAAACCCATCCTCTCAGTGACTGGTGTACTATGTGGCAGGAAAAACTTTCAGGTTTGATAACACTGCTAACAATCTGTTCAATAAAGTTCAAAAATATTATGCTTCTTTTTCTAATACATTTCTAAACATCTTTTGAGCCTTCATTCACTGTTTGGTTCCAAAGCCATTCCCATATTTTAAGGTACATGTACAGTAGCACCTTATTTCCAAGTACTAAAATGTTTGTTATTTAGCTATTGGTGAGGAATAATCTATCCCAAAACTTAGAGTCAATTTTTTTGTTTTTGTTTTTGGTACCAAGATTTGAACCCAGGGGCACTTAAACACCGAGCCACATTCAGTCCTTTTTTAATATTTTACTCAGAGACAGGGTCTCAGTGAGTTTCTTAGGGCCTCACTAAATTGCTGAGGTTGGCTTTGAACTTGGGATTCTCCTGCCTCAGACTCTCGAGCCACTGGGATTACAGAAGTGTGCTACCATGTCTGGCTAAAATTTAGTGTATTACTATACAAATATTTATTATTTTTGTTTCTGGGGGACCAGAATCTGAGAATGGCTAAAACAGGATAGTTCTGGCTCCAAGACTCACATCAAACAAGAAATAAGGTATTTTCTGGTGCTGTATCCTCATGTAGGTTCAACTAGGGCTGAAGAATTTACCTTCTGACTCTCTCACATGGAGGTTGTCCTTGCCAAGCTCATTAGTACTTCTCTCTGGTCCCCATTGCTATAGTTTGGATCTTGAACATCCTCCAAAGAACCTTGTGTTTAAAGACTTGGTCCCCAAGGTAGTGCTCATGGGAAGTAGTTCAACCTTTAGGAGGTGGGGGAGAAGTCCGTAGGTCATTGGAAGTGCTCCCCCAAGGGGACTGTAGAACTCTGAATCCTTCCTCTCTCTCTCTCCCTAGCTTGTAAGAAGTTTTACTCTGCCACATACTCTCACCAAGATGTCTTGCCTTGCCATAGGCCCAAAGCAGTGGGATCAACTGAACATGGACTGGAACCTCTAACACTATGAATCCAAATAACACTTTCCTCCTTATGAATTGATTATCTCAGCTATTTTTTTATAGTAACAGAAAGATGGTTGATCATTCACCATGTGGGTCTCTGCATAAGCTTCCTAGTCCTTCTCATGTATGTGTGTACGGCATGAGAGAGACACAGAGATAGACATAGAGATAGAGACCCAGAGAACCAGATGATGGGAGAAGGTGGCCAAGATGGAAGTCATAGTCTTCTTTTAACCTAATTTGTAACTTAATTTCACAGTGAGAGATCATTGCCTTTGCTGCATTTGATTTGCAGGGCATAGTTCTCTAAATTCTCAAGGCAGGGCACTGCACATGGGCTTGGATGCTAGGAGACAGAGATCACAGAAGACTATCCTAGAATATGCATACCTACTAGGGAGTAGTCAGTGTAGGTCATTAAGTGGTCCCCGACTCCCATGCTTGTCTCTCTTTCATGATCCAGACTAACATAGTCTTTGTTTGGGTAAGGAGAATTCAAAATGTGACTTTCATGCACATTTTCTTGGGCAAAGCAGGTCACATAGCTTTATGCTGACATCAGTGGTACAGGAAGTATAATTTTGCAGGAAGAAGCATGAGGTGCAGGGACCAGAACATGTTTTGAACAATAATGCAATCTTCCACAGCAGGCCTTAGGGATTTCAAGATGGAAATCATGCAGCATGTATTTTTTACCATGATGCAATTAAGCTGGAAAGCAATAACAAAAACATAATGCAAAGTCCCCATATGTTCAGAAGTTTAGAAAACATAGTTCCAGATAATCTATGTATTAAAGAAAATGAATTACAAAATTAGAAAATGAATAACAACATCAATGTGTATATTAAAACTCATGCAATAAATGAAAGCTACACTTAGAAATTTATTGCATTAAGGACCCAAAGAGGTTTCCAGAATCTACAAACTAAAAATTTAGCCATTCAAAAGAGATTAAATTAAATCCAAGTAAATTTAGGGAAAAAAAAAAAAAAAACAAGAGCTGGAAAAATAAAAAGTAAAAAAAAAAAAAAAAAAAAAAAAAAAAAAAAAAAAAAAAAAAAAAAAAAAAAAAAAAAAAAAAAAAAAAAAAAAAAAAAAAAAAAAAAAAAACCCAAAATTAACTAATAACTAATTTAAATCATAACTAATGAAAATAATTCTTTGAAAAATTTATTTGTAATTTTAATAATACCTATTGAAACAAAGAAAAAAGAGAAAGGCAAAAATAGCAGTAATAACAATGCCACAGGAAACCTCACTAAAAATTTATAGTCAGTAAAAATATCATGACAGTATTATAAACAAATTTATTTTGATAAATTTGAAAATGTCTGTGAAATGGTTGAATTTGTGGGAAAGTATAAGTTATCAACGTGACTAAAGCAGAAATATAAAACCTCAGTGAAACTTTAACTTTTGAAGAAATTGAAGAGTCATGATAAAGTTTCCTACAAATATAACTCCAGGTCCAGATGGCTTATCAATGGGTTTTACCAGACATTTAAAGAATAAATATTATCAGTATTTCACAAATTCTCACCAAAACACAGTGAGAATAAAAGACATTTCAAAATGAGTTTTAAGGTGACAGTGTGCACTTGATATCAAAACTTGTAAGAAAATAAGGAGGGAGCAAAATTCCAGGTCATTCTCAGTCAGGGATATGGATATAGATCTTCTATCAACATAACCTGAAATTCCATTTTGCTAGTTACAAATAAAAGAGAATATATTACTACTCGGTAGTTCTTTTCCAGGAGTTTTAAAGTTAATATCTGAAAAATCAATCAACGTAGTTCATCATTTTAATAGAACAATAGAGAAAAATCATAAAATCATCTGCATAGATGCAGACCTTTTTAAATAAAACCCTATAGGCATTTATAACTTTAGAAAAACTCTATAAACTGGAAATATAAAAAGCAGAATTTTCTTAACTTGAGAAAGACCTGTTATTTATTTATTTATTTAAAATAACCTAAAGAGTATAGTTAGAAGTGAAATGAGAAAGCTTTCCCTTAGAGACCAGAAAATTACAGGAGTCTTGCTGTCTCTATGTCTATTCAGAATTTTACTTGCTACACTTACATTGTAGAGTAGGGCAAGAAAAATAAGTAAGTGCTATAGTAATTGGAAAGAGATAAATTAAAAAACCAGTATGCTTTGATAGGATTATATACGATGATTTAGAAGAATTTGCATTTAAACTATTCTAATTAATAAGTGTTTTGGTCAGCTTTTTACTGTGTCTAAAAGATCTGACCAGAACAATTTTAAAGGAGAAAAAGTTTATTTAAGGGCTTACAGTTTCAGAGGTCTCAGTCCATAGATAGCAGGCTCCATTTCTTGGGGCTCGAGATAGGCAGAACATCATGGCAGAAGATTATGGTGAAGGGAAGCAACTCACATAATGATCAGAATGCAGAAAGAGAGTCCAATCTTCAGATACAAAATATATACCCCAAAAATCATGCCTCAATGCCTACCTCCTCCAAACACCCTGCCTGTTTTCAGTTATCACTCAGTTAATCCCACAAGGGGATTAATTCACTGATTGGGTTAAGGCTTTTGTAACCCAATCATTTCACCTTTAAGCCTTCTTGCATTGACTCACACATGAGCTCTTGGGGGACACCTCACTTCCAAATCATAACAATAAGTAAGCTCAGGAAGAGAGCCAGACAGCATGTCTTAGTTGGCTTAGGTTTCACAGGCAAGCTGGTTGGCTGAAACAACCATCCTCCCTTCATCACAGTTCTGAGATGGGAAGTCCAAGGTCAAATGCCTGTAGATACTGTTTTTGGGAAGTGCCTGCTTCCAGACTTGTGAAGAGTTGTCTTTTCCCTCTGTGTCACATGGCTTTTCTTTGATGTCTTTCTCTCTCTCACTTTTTTTTCTTATAAAGCCACTAATCCCGTCATAAGGAACTCATCCTTAGAACCTAATCTAAATTTAATCACCTCTCAAAGATTTCACTTCTAAATACATCATGTTATGGGTTAGGGCTTCAGTATGAAAATTTGGGGTCATTCTATCCATAACAAAATAAAAATATATAAATATACAAAGCACATATACAATATATGAAATAACCATCAATAAATGGCATTTTTACTTGCCAACAGAAATCATGAGAAAATTAAAATTTAAAAGATACTGTTTATAATGACATCATAATTTATAAAAATATATCTGACAAAGGATTTCTGAAACCTCTACACAGAAAACTATAAATCTTTATGGAGAGAAATTAAGAAGACCTACATGAGTGGAGAGATATATCAAGTTTGTGGATTAGAAGGTCCAATTTTTGCCAGGTGTGGTGGAGCATGCCTGTAATCCCAGTGGCTCAGGAGGCTGAGCCAGAAGGATCCCAAGTTCAAAGCCAGCTTCAGCAATATATCAAGGTCCTAAGCAACTTAGCAAGACCCTGTCTCAAAATATAAACAAACAAACAAACAAATAAGGCTGAAGATGTGGCTCAGTGGTTAAGTACTGCTAGGCTCAATCTCCAGCATGAAATACAGACATACATACAAATAAAAAATTAAAAAATTGGTAATGACTCGAGTGACATTTCACTTTGATTTCACCTTGGGTCCTTCAGTTTTTCTACATCTGGCGCTGCAAACTTCCAAGTATGGACATCATCCGATGGTATTATCTTATATATAGCTTGCCAACGTGGAAGAGCTAGGGGAATCTCTTTCCCAATGTAGGTTAAGGCTGGGAAATAAAAGGAATATTCAGTGTTTCAACACCTACTAATAATATGTGGCTAGAAACTAGAGCTCTCCAAGTCCAGATGAATAATTTTTATAGTGGAATCATTTGTATGAATCATTTTTATATTGGAAGGCCTAATTTAAAATTCTTAATTTAGAATCTGCATATATCTTTATAAACCATGAGTGAGATTATTACTCTGTGCAGTAAAGAAATGTGTATTTTGGATAGGATGCTGCAAACATTTCCCCCCACTGAATACCTCTTACATTGACTGGTCTCATCTGTTAAAAACAAACACACAAACAAACAAACAAAAAATTGCACTAGATCATCAGGCAATTCCTGTTACACAGAAAACCTGATGCTTAACATTACAGTGAAATGGAAAGAATTTTCCTGCTCTTTCAAGGAGGCTACAATCCAGTCAAGGAACCACCAAGTTACAGATGCAACTAGATTTTAGGGTGGAACGTAATATTTTTAAATCCCTATTTGAAAATATCTCAAATATTGGCTAATTGGTAATCTCACCCGTATAGATGGAGATGCTCAGCAAATGATCCTGGAGAAGGTGTCTGGTAAGCCCAAAGTTGGGAAGTGAGGAGGTAGCAAGCCCTCCAAGCAGAGAGATACTGTGGCCTGGTCTTCAATGTTAGGATTCTTGGATTTTTTAATTCTAATAACTCTGTTAGGGGACATTGTCTTTAATGATAGCTTACATGTGACACCTTCATTTACATAGTACAAATAAATGAACTTAGTCTGCAGGGATGAGTTGCTGCCACTAATGTCACTTGAAACTGGTTTAATCCAATATTTCAAATCACTGTTTGCAACACCCTGACAGGTGCTGTCACACTCTCACACCTCTCTTTGTTATGGCACTCTAATAGACTAAAATGATATCACATTAATGTGATACAAGATGACAGAGAGTTGAGAATGTAATACACTGGTCCCTCAATCTGTGTGATAAAAAATGAGTGCTGATAGGAACTGCCTAGGGGTAGATGTGTAGCCTCCCCCAGGTCCTCACATCCAGAGGGAAGGTTTAGGCTGTCTAATTCTCAACCTGGAGTTCAAGTGCAGGGTGAAGCATGTGGGTAGAAGAGAGCCAGGTCCACAGGTGAGCTGCAGGAATGCAGAGGAGAATGGTCCATCCAGGAGTTGTTCCCTGGAATAACTCCAAAGGGATGATATATGCTCAAACCATCCAAAGAGGCCTGAATTTGGATTCAGTATCTCTGAATACTAGCATTTATGTCTTCCTAATCTCTGTTAATTTACTTTTCTGAGTCTCTGCTTGCTTTCTTATCTGTACAAGAATGGGTTTTGATTACAATAAATCAGTCATTACAATTTCCAGTTCGTAAAAAGCCAGGTAGGTAAAGCGACATGCAAAGCAGTGTGGTATAAATGCGGAGGGGAGGGGGCTACTTGAGCCTGAAGCAAAAGGGACCCTGCAAACTCCGATTTTTCCATTATGTCCTATCACCCTATATATAATGGAATACTTGGGACTTAATGGGTTAGAGAGCTAAACTTTGTTTTTAACCCTGTGGACATCTAGTTGGAAAACCTCAGTCTCTTCCCAAATAAACATATAAATTGAAATTTTCCCCAAGTTATTTGATAATTACATGATCTTGCTTTACTCTAACTGTGTAAATCTGGTGTATTAATTTGGATTACTTTTGATTGCAGGTAGAAGGATCACACCGAACTGTAGTATTTTAAATAAAATAAGAATAATATTTCTTACTCTCATAAATGCTGATAGGTAAACATTCCTGGGTAGAACTGGTAGCTCTGTTCCATAAGGTGATTGGGAGCTCGGACACTCTCTGGCCATTCCAGAGGTGGGACCTTTGTAAACATATCTGGAATGCATATTATAGTGTTAGGGGGTTCTCAATCTCTCTCTGTTGAGTGGAGGTTGTTGAAAGAAAACCCTCTGAGTCATAAGAGTGAATTCTGATTGATTGCCACTATTAAAAATCTGGAAACCTTCACTTATGAGCAATTTATTATTGTGTTTATAACAGATCTTGAAATCTGTATCTGTGTGGTAGGTGTCCACCAAGATAGCCCAGTGATTCCAGGCCTCACACCTTATGTAATTCCTTCTCCTGTTTGTTCTCTGGGTTTGATGGTGTCAGGTAGACTTATGGACTAATTTCCAATAAATGTAGATGAGGTGGGGTGCTACTTCTAAGTCATCAAGACACCATGCTTCTGTCTTGATTGCCCCTCTCTTGTCCTTTCTCTCTGAGTCCTGTCACTTACTCTGGGGAAGGCCTTATGGGGAGACCCATGTGCATCATCTCAGGAGCAGATCTTGGAGTCTTCCAAAGCCACATGTGTGAGCCCAGAAGCCTTGGATAATTGCAATCCAGGCTTCTGCCTCTATGGCAGTGTCTACAGGTTTCTGAGCTAAGCCATTCCTGGAGTTCTGAGTCACATTAGACACAGCATAATAAATATTCATTCTTACCAGCCACTGTATTTTGTGGTAATTTGTGCTGCAAAAGATAACTCATACAATGTGTTTCGATTTGCCTGTGTTCAACACAAAAACAACTTCCATTTCAAGGAGACATAGACTTATTCTACTCAGGGTGAGCCAGGGGCTTACATTCACTTTGTTCTTATTGTTATGATTACAGTATCACTATGTTACTGCGCAGGTGTTAAAGAAGCAATATGTGGCTCTTGTTCTCAAGAAATTTATAATGTAGGCAGAGACGCTAAACTCATAGTATTTATTTGTATCATTTTTGAGATTGCATTGAATTTTGAAAAATCAAAATCCTCATGTCTTAAAATAAGAAGACTGCATTGCACTTTTGACAAGTACGGTCAGGTGGGTCAGGGTCGGCGTGGATGCTCTGTGAAACCGTGGGGACACGGTGACTCTTAGCTTTATGCTCTGCTTTCTGTAGCTCACAGACATCTTTGTCATGGTTGTCATGATTATTAGCTTCTCCGTTTGTGCACATTTACTTGGGGTTCCAGGCAGGAAGAAGAAGTGGCTGTTCAAAGGCACTTGGCAGATAGAATGGCCTTTCTAGATTCTAAACCAAGAAATTTCCTCTCTCTCTCATCTCATTAGCCAGAACTGGACTCTATGGCCACACTACCTGCACATACATTCTGGGAAAAAACTTTTTTTTTTGCAGAGTGAAATGAACCAGTCATTTTTTAAAGGAATCATGTAAGAAAGAAAAATAAGATGAATACTGAGGAGGCATGTAATTCTAACACAATTGCCATGAACAGAATACATATTATGGGTAGTCTTCCTATGAATCTTGTCAAGAGAGTCCTATGGTCCCCATCAGACAGAAGAGGTGTCAGGCAGCAGAGGCTGATGAACTGTTTCCAAAAAGTAGCCACTAGATGTTGGCTCAGGAGTAGAACTAAGTCCTAAGTTGGAGGGACATGTTGCTAAAGTTTTGTTCTATTCTACCCTTCTATTCTCGAAACCGTTAAAAAGCAATGTGATTCCATGCAGCATTACAGTCAAAGATAAATAATACAAAGAAAGACTGTTATTTGCCTCAGAGAAGAAAAGCTCAGTGGGGCCAGAGTATCAGTACAGGAAATATCAAATTAAGTCCTTAAGTAGCTGGTCACATTCAGTGGTATAGGAAGTGCAAGATTTGTCATTTTCAGCCCTGTGTGGTGGCGCATGCCTGTAATCTCAGCAGCTGGAGAAGTTGAGGCAGGAGGGTCATGAATTCAAAGCCAGCCCTAGCAACTTAGCGAGGCCTTCAGCAGTTTAATATATATATGTTATATATTAATATATATTAATTATATATATATTATATGCCTTTATATATATATAAAGAGCTTCAGCAGTTTAATATATATATTATATATTAATATGTATATTAATATATATATTAATTATATATATATTATATGCCTTAATATATATATATATATATATATATATATATATATATATATATATATATATAAAAAGAGCTGGGGATGTGGCTCAGTGGTTAAGCACCCCTGGGTTCAATCCCTGGAAATAAAAAAAAAAAATAGTGTCACTATATTATGGTTTGTTTCAACACCCTGAGAGCTTTCCTCATTGGGACATATTGAAGACCAACATTTTCCCTGCTTCAGTCTACTTCATCTAACTCTGACACCATGTGATCTCACCTGCTTCATATGGAGCTGTTCAGCATAATATTGGTAGTTTTGCTGAATATCAGAGATGGCTACGTGGAAGCTGAGGTCGCAGCCTGATGTGTAGGTCAAATGCCAGTATTCACTGAGATATGAAGTGGATTTACACCATTCCCTTCCTGGTGATGTGAATGTCTCATGAAGAATTTATATGTGCATGTTTCCAAATTACAAAAAGCCAAAACAAACCCAAAATAACAAACAAACAGAAATCTCAACACTTTCCCCTTGACATTAATGTAATGGAATGACCTGGAATACTGTTTGCTACATTGGCAATCTTCAAAAAAGTTTATTGAATTGAATCAAAGGAGAAAAGAACTTGGAGGTATTAACAACTATCATCCTTCTACAGACAGATTTAGAGAGGCAAAATAATACCTGGCATTAATGTCAATATAATGCTTAGAGATTATGGGATTTAAGAATTGCATAAAAAAATAGCATTTGTTCTAAAATATCATGGGTGTGTTGCATGACAGTCTCTTGTTTTCTCAATAATACTACAAAGGCAAATTGTTTCTATTCAAACTTAATTTTTCTTTTCAGTTGGGAAAGTTCAAATGACTTTATTTATTGAATGACTTTAGTATTATTGAAAGACAGGAGAGGCTCAAAATTACAAAGAGGAGATATTTAATAAATTTATGATATACATAACACTGAAACATTTTGATTTGAAAAAGCTTTTACTTTTAGGAAATTTAGGCAAGTTCATCCAAATCAAAAGTCAATTTACACATTTTCGGTGGGTAGGAAAGAGGGAACACATTAGGAAGACTACCCATTACATTCTAACCTATTCCTCTTATATTCTGTTGTATGTGTCAGAAAAAAAATGGAAAAAATTATTGAGAGAAATTGTTCATTTTTGATGCACAGAAATTGTGTTATGAAAGTGGAGAGCAGTCATTGTAAAGTTTTTCTTATGTGTAGCTTATCCATTTCCATAATTGAAAAGTAACTTTTATTTATGTCAGCATTTATTTGCTTATGACAATGAATACTTTTAAAAATTGTCATCACAAATGTTTATTTTGGGGGTATTTTGAGTATTTACATTGTCTTGCATAGTCACTTAAATCAGTATTCTAATTGACCTTTTCAAGAGACATAAACTTGTTTTTCTCTTGTATTTCTGAAGGATATAGTGT
Source organism: Geosciurus inauris (assembly GCA_004024805.1). Taxonomy (NCBI): domain Eukaryota; kingdom Metazoa; phylum Chordata; class Mammalia; order Rodentia; family Sciuridae; genus Geosciurus; species Geosciurus inauris. The sequence goes on along the minus strand of PVHX01002405.1, from coordinate 43,872 downwards.
TAGGTAAAGGACAAAGTAGCATAAACACTGATTCAGCCCCTTCCACTTAAGCAAAGCAGTGGGGGTTTTGTCACCCTAATGCAGCATGTCTGCTGAACTCAAGGGAAGGAAAACCTCAAATGTATTCTAAGGTAAATGTTGAACCCTTTCTGCTTTAGAGTACAAACCTGCACTAGAATAGATTCAAAGTTTAATTTTTCTTCAAAATTGCAGCACTCTGGTCATACTTAAGTAGTACTGAAAAAGGCAATTGAGTGAATTTTATCAATAAATATATTAGTTATTTGATGTCTTTTAGACATTCCCATCTCTTGAATGTTTTTATGTTTTTCTTTTCATCTTGAAACAAATTAGCAGCCAGTTATCATTGCATGGTGCTCCTGCCCAGCATCAGTCTGAGCATCATAGCCAATTCGGATTTCTCCCATGACACCTGAATTCTCAGCACAGAGGCGGCTTTGGAGCCCATCCTAAGAAGACTCATGCATGGAGAAACCAGAGTGGGGGCCTGGCGATGATGGGGAACTTGAGTTGGCACAGGGCAAATCCACACTCCAACTCCTGAAGGCTTAATAAGAAAGTTTGGATCAACATTCTTGCATACAAACAAATCTTGTTATATAGATTGAAAATCTCTAATCTGAGAATTCTGAAATCCAAAATACTCCAAAATCAAAACATTTTTGAACACAACAACATGACAACACCAGAAGAAAATGCCACCTTCATGTGTCAGGTCCCAGTGGAAACGTAGGTGCAGGCTGGGCACGGTGGGCATGCCTATAACCCCAGTGGCTGGGGAGGCTAAGGCAGAAGGATCCCGAGTTCAAAGCCAGCCTTGGCAACTTAGTGAGGCCCTAAGCTGAGACTCAGTGAGACTCTGTCTTTAAATAAAATATAAAAAAGGCCTGGGAATGTGGCTCAGTGGTAAAGTACCCTTGGGTTCAATCCCTGGTACAAAAAAACCAAAAACATAAAACAAAAACAAAATAAAACAAAACAAAATGCAGGTGTGCTAAGGGGTGTATGAAATTACCTTTGGGCCATGTGTATAAGAAACAAATGAATCATAAGTGAACTTCATGTTTAGACTTGGGTCCCATTTCCAACCAAGATTACATCTCATTACACACACACACACACACACACACACACACAAATTCCAATATCTGAAAGAATCTGAAATCCAAAACACTTCTGTCCTGAGCATGTTGGATAAGGGAAACTAGTCTGCATGCATACAAATTATGTTGAAACCTGTGAGGCCAGTACTAAATACAATTCCCATTTTAAAGATGAGTAAATTGAGATTTGGGGAAGTGCCAAAAGTCACACAGCTGTTGGCAGCACAGGGATTCAGGCAGCCTCTGGCCTCACCAACCCTGGTGCTTAGCTATTTCTCATTGCTGTTAATTTTGGATAGGTGATACCACAAGAGAGGGAGGGCATCAGAGGCAATTTCCCATGATCCACACCCAGGGTATGGGTCTGGGCTGGTGAGTGATGGCCCGTGAGGGGATTTTGATTGCTGTGAACCTAGTAAAGATCTGGGTTTTGAAGCAACTTCCTCTGTAAGAATTTTCTCTGGAATTTGAAAAGAAAGGAATTCAGGTTCTAAGCCTTGTGACTCGTGTAGGAAATGGGTCACAAAAGAATAACTAGTGGCACTTTTGAAGTTGGCATCCCTGAGCTCTTTGCATGTTGCGTAGGTTATTCAGGCCTGTCTTCTGGGGAGCCCTGGTTTGTCAGAACCTCCCATTACTCTTCTCTCCTTCCTCTGTCCCTTAAACTATTTGTAATTACAAGATGCTGCACCTCAGTTCTCTGGATCTTGGAGGACAGAAAGTCCCCAACCCCAAGCATTACTAATCAGCTTATAGGGTTCTCAGGTTGGTCCTATCTCAGAATAACTGTAAGATCATCCACATTTTGAGACCGCACCAGACTCACTTCAGTTACCTCTCAGATGACAGCAAATTAGGTCATTAGTGAGACTGCTTTCTGACCTAAAATTCTGTGGTTCTTCTGATGCAAATAAAAACCATAAATTACAGTGATTTAATGAAGACTCAGAACATCATTTCTGGAAGGTTGCTGACCTCTAGTGTTGGTACAGGCCTAGAAGACAAATTGAAACCGGAGTTAACTTTACATTCCTATCAAGACATCCTCCGCCCTTTCTTTCCTATTTCCTCATGGAGAACAAGAAAATGTAAAATACTTCAAATTAAAGTTCTATTAACTAAAGCTTCATTTGCAGAATAAATACTTCTGCTGACATTTGACTGATTATATCAATTTTGAAGTTCAAATTTTAATAAGGTATTACCAAACCCAAGAATAAACAAGCTAATCAGGCACAGTTTCCTATTTCCTTCTTTGTATTAAATGATAAGTGAACTTAAAGCTATGCTTTGTCTTATTAATATCTGCTAAATATGGATGAATTACTGAATATATATTTATTCTTAAACTCATTTGGAGGCAAATATTTACAAGGCTTTTCTCTTATAATCTGATTTTAATATCTCAACTGAAACTGATTTATAACACATGACTTCAAACATGGTATTAGTTAAAGAGGCCAAGAATTAATGAGCTGATCCTATCAAGGGTTTCTTGAAACTGATTTTGAAAGGAGAAAAATATTTCTATTTTTTTTAATCAAATTTTAATTGTAAGAATTTTCATGGCAAATATCAGAGCTACACGTAAACACATCTTTAATAATTTTGCATGTGCATATATTTGGTTTTACTGTACTGTTAACTGAGTTAGAAACTCACTTGAATATTCTGTTTCATCAAGCTAACATCATTTCTAGCTTGCAGGTGGATTTCTTCATTTATTTTGGAATTAGTTACCAAGGAAGTTGGTAAAATAGGTTTTTGGAATTCTATGAAACTTGCTGGGTATGAGACACAGGCAGGATGGGCTGGTGAAAGCCACCTGAGTGTCTGTCCTCTGCTACCGTCAGTCAAAGGATGTCATCTGCATGCCCAGGTTGTGCTTTCAGAGATGCATCTTTTTAGGTGTACTGGAGAGTGAACAAAGCTCACGAATGCAATTGGATTACAGTTACACTATAGAGGCAACAAAAAATTTCATGGTAATATAGTAAGATATTTTAAGTGGTAAAGTATAGTCACTCACAAAGTACCTACTGGTGTGCCAGGGAGTGCACCAATCCTGGGCAACTCGTGGTGTCCTCCTCCTGGAGTTTTGTTTTGGTCAACTGTGAAGTATGTCTCACATAACGTGGAAGTGAGTTAACATTAACGTGTGTGTGTGTGTGTGTGTGTGTGTGTTTAAAGAAAAAGATTTGTTTAAAGGCGAACACATCTATTTTTGGAAGGGAATTATTTGAGATGCTGGGCCCATTTGGGCCATAACCACCTGTCAGGTTTTCATTTCTGTGATCTGAATACCTGACAAGGATAATTTTTAGAGGGGGACAAGTTTACTTTGGCTCACGGTTTCAGAGGATTCAGTCCTTGGTCTGCTGTCTCCATTTCTTTGGGCCCGAGGTGAAGCAGAACATCATGGTAGATGGATGTGGTTTGGAAAAGTTGCTCAGCTCATGACAGGCAGGAATGGGGGGGGGTTGGAAGGGTACATGGAGGAGATAGCCTCTCCAATGCCATATCCCCAGTGACCTAGTTCCTACCTGCCTACAGTTACCACCTACTAATACATTCAAATTATTAATCCATTGAGTGGATTAATCAACTGATGAGGTTACAGCAATTACAATCAAATCTTTTCACCTATAAACCTTGCTGCATTGTCAAATATGTGGGTAATTTGTAATTTGGGGACATTCCGCATATAAACCATAACATCCTCCTTCCCTCTGTATTAGTCACAGTTATCCAAAAAAACAGAGCTAATAGAATATGTGTGTGTGTGTGTCTGTGTGTGTGTGTGTGTAGGGAGAGAAAAATGGAGACATTTGGTAACATGTTACCAATTAAAATATTCATCAAACCTAAAATATGCCTTTACAATCACATCTAACAGCCACCTACCAGTCGAGCACCACAGCTCAACCAGGGTGCCACAAAAATTAATCATCACACACACTTACACAGCTATCTGTGGGCTTAACTTAATATTTTGCATGCTAATTCTTTGTTTTTCTTATAATTATTTACTGATCCAATTTAAGAAATGTTGAAATGTTAAAATGAATTTATTATGGGAGAAAATAATTTTGCAGAATTTTTCCTGGTTCAGTCCCCTTTATGCCTTCTTTCTGTTCTTCAGGTGGGGGGACATAGAAGGACTCAAATAATCTGGACATCAATTTCTTTTTCTTTCTTTTCTTTTTTTGACAACATGGGTGCTGCTTTTCAACCAGATTCAACTGGATATCAAATGATGAGTCTATTTAGATGTTGTGCTGATGAATTTTATGTGTCAAATTAGCTGGGCCATGTTGCCCAGATATGTGGCCAATCACTATTCTGGATGTTTCTGTGAAGGTTTTGTGGATGTGATTAACATTTGCATTAGTGGATTTGAGTAAAGCAAATTGCCCTCCATAATTGTGGGTGGGTCTACTTGAACCAATTGAAGGTTTCTGCAGCAAAAAGCTAATAATCTCTTCCAGCAGGAGGAAATTTTTCCATCAGAAGACCTTTGAACTGAGCTAGAACTCCTCTCTGGGTCTCCAGCTTGACAGTCTACTCTACACATTTTGGACCTGTACCTTCACAATTGTGTAACTCAATTCTTAAAATCTTTTCTTTTTTCCTTCTTCTTCCTTTTTTGGAAAACCCCAACAAATACAGAGGTGGCGGGAAGTCCTGGAGAAATGAACAGAATAGAAATGTGTTTCCCCTATGTGGATTTCCACTGTTCAGAGGTTGCAACATGATAATTTCTGTTTTGTGTACAAATAAAATTTTATTTTTAAAAATTTCACAAAGTGCTAGTAAAATTTAGGAGTATTCCATCAAGACCCAAGGGAGTTTTCAATGTTTCAGATAAAAAAGCTGAATCCTTTAGGGATTGGCATTATTCTCTGTGTCAGGGAGCTCACAGAGTAGATGCTGATGCTCCTGGGGGCCAAAGACAGGAGAGTTGTTTTCAATAGGGACGGTCTAGGATAGCGGTTCCCCAGAAGATCCAGTTCCAATTGAGTAGCAGGAGATCAGAACTGTGCCCAGGTTGTGCAGACCATGATGATGTGCCCACTGCAAAGAGCACACTTGACTCCCCAGCCTAGGCTGCTTTCCACCTCCATCCCTGCATTGGTGCTATGATCTGCTTCCAATGGGATGCTCCTGCCAGGGACACAGCAGGGAAAACATACTTCTCGCAGAGAAAGGCAGGTCTCTTCTGATGGAGTTTCTTCAAAAGACTAGGCATACAACCACCAAGTGATACAACTCTACCACTCCTTGGTATTTATCCTAAAGAATTAAAGTCATCTTATTATAATGATACATGTATATGCATGCTGATAGCAGTACTGCATAGGCATGTTTATAGCAGCATGATTCACGATAACCAAACTATGGGAACAGCCTCAGTGTCCATCAACAGATGAAGGGGATAAGAAAATGTGGTATATATACACAAGTTGTATTCAGTCATAAAGAAAAATGAAACTATGTCATTTGCAGGAAAATGGATTGAACTCAAGACCATTATGTCAATTGAAATAAGCCAAAGTCAGAAGGTTGAAGGTCATATGCTTTCTCTCATTTGTGGAAGCTAGAGAGGAAAAAGGAAAAGAATGGTGTGGGAAGAGGATCTCATGAAAATCAAAGGGAGATCAGTAGAAGAAAGGGTAGAGGGAGAAGGGAATGCTGAGGAGGAATATTGGTCAAATTTTATTGTTGTATTGTGTGCATGTATGAATATGTAACAACAAATCTCACTATTATGTACAACTATAATGCACCAATAAAAATGTGGGAAAATATATGTAATTTATACTTAAAGCACATTTCAATTCAGATTAGCTGCGTTTCAAGAATGCAAACTAGCCTCACCTGGCTAGTGGCTTCCTTGTTGAATAGCACTGCTCTATGGTAATGAGGAAACAAGAAATAGATTTTCCAGTAAAGCAGACAAGTGCCTAGTGCTCAAAACAGTGCCTAATGGATAGAGCTGTTTGTCAAAGTATCCATATTAATGATTTTAATTTCCTTACTGTATCTTCAGGAATTTGTTTCCAAAACCCAAATAGTAATCAAATATCAACTAAATACTTCTAATATTTCAAAAGACTTTGGGTTTGAGTTTTGTTGGTGACATCAGGAGAGACACTGGAGTGTGTGCCTCTGGTGACTATGGAGTGGATGTTCTCCCAGGATACATTCCAAGCTGCCCTTTGGGTGTCACAGAGGGGAGAGTCCAGCACATGACATAATACTGACAGGCATCATTGCACTGGAGGGATCACTACATTCAATAATAAAAATATAAAAATAAAAATAATAAAAATATCATGACAGTTCAAAAGAGAGGCTGTAGAAGAAAAGTACTAGCTTATTTCCTGCATTTTTGAGCCAAGACTCCATATTTTCATTTTGCACTGGATCCTACAAATTATGTAGCTGACCTTGTGCTCAGGGCTAGAGTAGCTGTTTTCATTCTGATTCCTATCCCTACTAACTGTTTCATAGCAATCGCAACTGCTGCTTTTTTTGAAAAAACAAAACTGGAGAATTAGTGCTTAATAAATGCAGTTTGAAAGACAAACTTGTTGGAAAGATGTAATACAAGGACCGTGCATTGAATTGGATATATTTTGATCCTTGGTAATGCAACAAATTGGGTATTTGATGTAGAAAATATTGGAACCTCTGATACTGACTTTGGATGTGCTTGAAGACTACTGTATTGAACGACTCAACAGAGCTTGAGAAAAGTTCTCACTCCGATAACCCTTACCACCGTGGGAATGAGGGGAAGAAGGCTGACTTTTCTTCTTTCTTCCTGGCTGGTTTTACATGAAACAACTAAATTACTGAATTTTTCATCATTCTGGACCTTGCTGTGACCTTCTATAAGCGTAGTCTGACTAAATAAAAGTTCTACTTAGTCATAGTTGGCATTTCACATATTCAGGGATATAGTGATTGGAGCTATAGGCTGATGTTTTAAATCATGATTAATTAGTAGGAAAGAAAACAAACCAAACTATTGAGATACTGTTAGTAATATAATCCATTGATTTAAGAGGGCTAGAACTGCATTTTAATTTTTGGACAAAAATTAAACTGATGTGAACAGTTCTAGGAAGATACACCCAGAGCCTTGTCCTGGGAGCTGGGCAATGTCTTAGCAGTGTGGGGCAGGTGAATAACATGTAGCTCGGCTCACCTCTGAGAAAGGGTTCCTTCTCTGGTAACTCCAAAGATGGCTTTCAGTTTTAAATGTCTAGGATTCAGAGAGGGTGAAAACAAATGTACTAGGAATTTGGATCATTTTCCAGTACAGAAGGACCTCTCTCTACTCTACTAAGGTTAACTTTTTAATGAGACTAAAAATGACACCATGCTTAAGGAGGTCCCCTGTGGGCTTAATATCTGCCCAGTGTTTAATAAAAGAATTCTTGGGGGGATTCATTGTTTGTTTGTTTGTTGGTGACTGCTAAATGCCTGATTTGGTTCTGGTTTGCCGGTTGCTTCCTCAGGCTGCTGGTTTGCTTTGCTCAATGTGGTCTCTGTTCTTTTTTTCTTTGGTAGAGTCTATTTTCACCATAGCTGTTCTATTACATTACAGTCCTGGAGGATCTTAGTATCAAATGAAGATGGCCCTGAAGTGGTTGCTTCCCAGGAGGATGCCTGACCTCTGGAGACAGCTCGGAGGGGACTTTCCACCCATTTCATAATCTTCCTCTCCTTCAGCGGTCTTTTCAAACACTTCTATTTGAAATTCTTCAACAAAGCAAGTTCAGGAGTTAAGAACCTGCTCTTATTTAGCAGGTGATAAAGGCCAGGTGATGACTGGCTGATCCTGGGGAACTGATGGAGACCTCTCTAGTTTGTGGGCTGCAATTGCTCTGGCCATCTGTCACCAACTGTAAGCACGATGCCTCACATCCGCCAGGCTTCCTGATAGACACAATCCATTTTTAATGCCCTGTGTCAGGTATCCCCGCTGCCCTCTAACCATTCTTAATAATAAGACAAAAGTGATATTTTAGGGAAACAGTTAATAAATAATGTGACTTATCCAATCACACCTTTCACTAAAATATTATTATCTTTTGGCAGATTCATTACTGTGGAGACATCAGGATCTGATGAAACATTCTCTAATTCTACCACTAGTACATTTTCCAGAGTTGTCTTTCTTTTAATTTAATTCTCCCATTCTGAAAGCATACTGTCCATTGCAATTACTGAATGAGCATTTAATCTTGCATAACTAAGGCATTTTAATCTTTTCTTATGGAAAGATGATTAAAAGGTCCTAATATTGCAATGATATGGATACAGTTCATCCCAACGTAGTGAATCCAAGTTTCATTTCCTCTTATACATTAAACAAACCAGGTCCCCAGGCTTCATACAGCAATGGCTAGGCCATGTTATCACAAGGTGTGATGAATGTTTCAAAGCACAGAGTATTGAATAGAAAGGTTTCTAGATCCTCCTTGGGCAAAGGTAAGCCTAAAGGTAGAGAATCGCAAGAGAAGTTTATAATAGTTGTTATGGTGGTTTGATTTATAGTATATTACGTTTGTCTCAGAGCAATAAATCTTGGCAATTTATAAAGCCATGTCACTAAGAGAGATATTGAATCACTTTAAAACTGCATGGGTTGATTTTGTTATACTATAACAGCTCTACATTGATCATTTCAGTATTATACTAGTATAAAATGAAAGAAAGCTTATGAATTTTTAAACTTTTTCAGGAATCAGTACCTTTTCCTGTTTTTACCTTCATGTCACAATTTATTTCCCTGGAGCACAGTATATGACGTTAAAGGATTGTAGATCCAGAATGTTTGCAATGTACATAAACCTTAGTCTATTATCAACTCCAGTGGAAATACATAAATATAAATCTGTAGTGTGTTGTTTAGCAAAGAGGGCAGTTTCCCCAGGACTGTTTTGCCTGGCTTCCAACCACTGACACTGATATATTTATCAGTGTACTGGTCACTGGTTTATTAGAAAGGACTTCACACTGTACTATGCATTTTTCTAATTCTGGGCTAGGTTGATAGCAGTCATGTCCCTTCTCTTCAGCCATGCCATTCATGACCTCATTTTTCTTTTCAGAATTGTGGTGATTTAAACTGGTTACAGATTAGCAAGTTTGTATTTGGGAAATCAAGGCAACTGCAATATGTCTTTTATTATGCATTTATTCCTCAAGGATCATTTCATATTTATTGCAAGTTACTAAAACAACAATTCCTTCCATACTGATAGTGATCTGGTAATCAGTGTGAAACATGTTTGTAAAACAAACAGGGACTTACCCATATCTCCAGTGAAAACAGAGAAGGCTGAAACAGCCATTATATTTGAATATTTTAAAGGTAGCCTTTTGCAAATAGGCATGGTTTCTTTGATTCTTTACATGCTGCTTTGTTATATTTTAAGATGAAGACTTTAAAAATATATAAAAGTTGTATTAAGTAAACGTTTGTGTTTATGTCAGAAACTGGAGTAAGAAGCAATAGATACTCTCCTTTTTCTATTTTTAGGCAATGATGATAGCATCAGAAATTTGCAAAAAAGAGTTACAAACTTCTATCCATACACAAATTCATAAGCATATAGATGCATTTTGTTTGCACATTGTTTCTTTATTAACTGGGATCTGCTCTGATTATTTGGGCTGAGACATTGACAACGCAAGGTGTAATACTTGATTACATAGGTAAAGGAATATACATTAAGCTGAATAGAAAGCTGATAGCAATGGAAGCTAAGTGCATTTAATTAGCTGCTGATTCAAATACCCTATTCATTATTTCTCCTTCTCTGAATGAGATCAGTATGTGTGTGTGTGTGGGGGGGGGGGTAGGGATTTGATGACATTGGTACAGATTTTTTGGAGGAGTTCTAGGGAGAGAAACAGTTGAAAAGTTCCATTTACAAAAATAAAACCAGTTCAACATTTTCAAAAGGACCAGGACATTTGAATTTATTTATTCTATGGCATTTGCACAATGATAATTTAAATTTTTTTAGTAAAAATTTTCTATTAAGTATTACACTAGACTAAAATAGAAATCTATCATAATTTTAATGTTCCTATGAAGCTGTGATGCTTTAGAAGAGTTTTGCCTGGTTGAAACTGGGAGGAGCCAGTCTTTTCCTTAAATACAAAAAAGTCCCTCAAGATAAAGTAGAATTGAGATGGAAGGAGTCATTTGAGATTTCCAGCTGTGGCTTTTGGAATATGATTTCTTATTTTATGAAATTTTGGAGAAAGTAAAGAAAAATGGAAGATAATAAATATCTGGTACAGTATTTTTTTTTAAATGATAGTGTGGCTGAACATGATCAGAAGATGAGAAATAAAAAATCCAATTTTGTTATCTGAGTCAATCCACTGCAAAAATACAATTGAGGTGGATAATTACACAATAATTAAGGAAAGTAACTTGGAATCAAAAAAATCTGAATTCAAATCTCAGCTTTGTATTTTAATGGCTGACCGAAGCAAATGTCTTTAAATTTTCTGATTTCTGTTATGTAAAATGAGAATGATAATAAACTAATTCATACATTTATTAAATATGTTATTATTAAAACTAAAGATAACATACATAAAGTTGTTAGCAGAACACTTGATATGTAATAATTGAAAGCATGAAGCTTAAAGAATAGGGTAAAAATGAAATATTTAAGAAAAAGTAACACTGTTTTTCCCTTGCTATCTCTTTCCAGTTGGGCTGCTGCTTTTTCCCCTCAGAGCGATTTTATTTCTTTTTCTCTCTCTTAAAAAAAAAGTTGGTCAAAAATTGTTTTTAGAAATAAATGACCTGTTCAAAGTACAGGAAAAAAAAAAGATTCCCTAACCTTGAAACAGAGTTTGTGGATTCTGAAAGGGTGAAGAAAAACATACCAATGAACTATATATCTGTTCATCCCAACAGTTACTGCGGAAGTCCTGGTCCATCTGTTTTTATAACAACTTTGCAGATTTCAACAGAAGCTGCTGCTGTTGGTAAGTCACCCACTAACTAACATCAGGGAAAGAGTGGTCCTGGTAAGGCTGGGTGGACCACAGAGAGTACTTCTCACACTGGGGGCTTCTGAGTACCTCTGAGAAAAGGAAGTTCACTGGAGCTAAACTGTGGCTTTCCTCGAAGTAGAAGTCATCGAGACTCATGGAACAGGGATACCTCCTTCAATCCATGTTTTGGCTGTGCGATCTTAAGCATTCTGTGACTAGAGTCATACCAATACTAAATCACATAAAGACTGGACCCAACACTACCTTGGTGGAATTGCTAAGTATTTCTGTTGATGTCTAAGATGTAATAATCAAACATGCTTTGCCTGATACTATAATTTTGCTTGCCTAGATCTGGTCAAATTAGAAAGCTTATTAATGAGAAATTTCCCTTATCTCCACCCTTTTTAAATAGGCAGCTCCCATAATTTCCTTTTCATTTATCCATATACCTTAAATTCCTCACGTACATAGAGGATGTCCTCCTGCCAGATGCTTCTCTGCTGGTTGACTGCACTGGACTAAGATAATGTTCTGTAAATCTATATTGGGAAGTCCATACAAGACTGTAAGGGAACTAGGGGTCTTTTAAATGCATGTAGGGAAATCTGGAGTCTATAGTATTTGATTTCAAAAACAATTTGGCTACCATTCTCTTCCACAGGTGAACGATTTGTTTCTAACAGTGATTTGTCTCTAACACCACTTCAGAAAGTTCATTGCTGCTGTTTTGACTGGGGGTGGGGGTTTCTTTGTTTTTGAACTTATAAGCAAAATGCATGCCTTCTGTAAGCATCCGGATTTTTTTGTCTGACTTTAAATGATTAGAGAGGGAAACTAAAAGCCTTTCAAGTTAGAATGGGGAGATACTGATTTTTGGCAATACATATTCAGAAGATCCTATATTTCTATTTAAGATCCTGTATTTCATTCTTTTTTTTTCTTATGGGGAACAATGAGTGATAGAAAAATTATTTTGGAAGATGTAGTAACATGTTAAATAGAGGAGATCACTCTGACTCCAGAACATTCTTTCTCTTTCAAATACATGCACACACACACGCATAACCTATACACGATAACCAAAACTTTCTAATAAGTCTAGTTAATGCTGTATGACTATAAAGAGTTTCTGATTGCAGAACAACCTCTCTTATTTTAAAAAATATTTTTGTTTATTTATTTATTTTTGGTACTAGGGATTGAACTCAGGGGCACTCAACCACTGAGCCACATCCCCAGCCCTATTGTGTATTTTATTTAGAGAGAGTCTCACTGAGTTGCTTAGTGCCTCGCTTTTGCTGAGGCTGGCTTCAAACTCACAATCCTCCTGCCTCAGCCTCCCAAGCCGCTGGGGATTATAGGCATGTGCCACTGTGTCTGGCTATTGGCTAATAGTTTTTAACTATCAGAAACCTGATTCTTCAGATAGGAAATGCTGAAGTAAAATATGAACTATCCCCGAGAAGAAGACAAAAATTTTAATTTTATATAGTGTCTTACGTTGACAAATAACTCTTCACTATCCAATATTTCACAAAATGAAAACTGCATGTATAAGACTCTTGTTTGAAACGGTTTGTATTTTCAGAGGTTGGTGGGTGAGCTTGCCACCCATTGGCTGAGCTGAGTCTTGTTTCCCTGGGCCCTGCCCTTTGCCCAGGTCCTGATAAGGGAATTCTGTTCTGTACCATCCTGCCCTGCCCACATGTTCCTTCTAGGCTTTTCCCTTCCTCCCCAGCAGCAGCAGTGCTACTCTCATGCCCATGACAGGGTAGTGATGCCAGGGAGCCAGGAAGGACCTGGGTGCTGGGATCCTGGGCCTGTTCATACTTCTTCTCCTTCCGATTTTCTCTTAGCTTTTCCATCTTTTTTCCCCATTAGGAAAAAAAGAGAGAGAGAGAGAGAGAGAGAGAGATGCCAAAATGCAATTAAAGTGGCTTTTTTTCTGAGCCACTGGCCCATAAGGGTTCTTTATAGGGCAGCTGAAAATTCAATCCACTTTTAAGAAAAACGAGTTCTTTCTCTATACAAACACGATCGGGCTGGCTGTAGGTGTTCCAGGAGAGAACAAGTACTCAAAATACTTGGAAAAATTGTCTATAAAGGATTGAACAATAACCACCAGGAGGCAGGAGGTTTCCCGGGGATTAATGAGTAGCTGGGAGGAATGGTGGCCTTCAGCTTTCCTCTGGGTAGTTAACCTCAGCCAGTCAGGACTTCCTAAGAAACACTGGCACCGACGCGTGATTGCTATTGTGGGACATAAACATCTAAGAACACTTTCAGTGTGATTTTATTTCAATGTGCCCTTTGCTTCTGAAAGACTCTGTAGCATCGTGCAGAGCATTTGGTGGTTAATAACACAGCACTTCTTGCTCGACCGTACCCGCCTCATCACATTAACCAAGCTGATTGGAATAATGTTGGGGGGGGCGGTGTTAATATTTTATTGTGGTTAAAAACAGCTTGTAAAAACCTTTTAAACTATTAAATACACAGGCACGATTTATTGAGATTGGTTCAAATCAGGTCTGATGTGATCACAAGTCCAATTATAACATTTCTCTTAAGCGTGAGGATTTTTTTCCATCATTGATAAGATCAACTCAAACATTTAAATAAAAAAAAAATCTTTCTGTCCCTTTTTGGCTAATCTTTATGCTAGCAAAATGTTTCCTTAGCTCAAAGTTCTATGACCCAAATTTACTTTGGTTTTCATGGCAAGGCGAAATATGGAAAACATTATTTTAACTGGATGTATATGGAAAGACTTTTTTTCCACTTCTCATTGTGATTCTTATTCGCTTCATCTTTAAAGCACTTATCCCAGCAGACTGAAAAATGACTTTGTCATTTATGTTGTTTGCATCTTAAATGAACTGAGCTCGAGGAAAACAATCGGCAGTAGTGCCAAGCTAACATCCCAGAAGACCCATGCTGCAGTACCTGATGTCTCCATCAGTGCCTCCCATTCAGGGTGGCTGGTGAGGTGACCAACCTGCACACCAGGCTCTGAACCTCAGCTATCCTCACCCTTCTATTGCTTTGTCTCAGGAAGTGAGCATCAGGATACAAGGTATATTCTTTAATTCCATTTCCTAATTGAAAATAATTTTGAAGTGACTCATTCTGGAAAGTATAAAATAAAATTTAAAAGTCAGTGAAGAAATATGTATATTTAGATCACCTGTCTCCCCGCACTCCTCCCCACCCCCATAAGGGCAAGTGCCGGGAGCAGATAGCCTGGGAAGTAGGGTATGGATTGTAAGCTCAGGATGATTTCTGAGGCAGAACAGATGGAAGTGAGTGGCCCTGTGCACATGGATGGTCTAGTCACCCCAGAGCCTGGCATCTTGCAATTTGCTTAGCTATTATTTATGGGTCAACTTGGAGGCCAGTTTAAGCCTCTGAATGGGACAGAGACTCTATATCAGAGACAAGAGAGTGAGGCCCCTCTGTCCATCAAGAAGGTGCCTTCTCCAGCCTCCCAGCATGTAGGAATGGAATGGAGCTTGCTGGACCAAAGGCATCTTCTCATTTTCTAATTCTATTATGTGAAACTCATGTTAAGTAGAACAAAGCCAGCTACCGAGGTAATGCATTTACATAAATCTAAAGCAAGAAGTCCAAACTCATTCACTCAATAGATAAATATGCAAATAAGAAGAAAATCAGAGAACAAGTAGTACTACTAAAATATTAAATTAAGGTCAAGTGATAAACAGACCATGTGGGAAACCCTTGCAGGCCCTTTAAGTCCACACTGGGTTCACCTAGGTAATGATGGCACACACAGACAAAGGGCCAGGCATCTGTAAAAGGCAAGCAGGTAGCTCTGGAGTCAGAATCTCCATCTACTACCCACCAGCTCTTGACCTGGTTGTGCCTGGAGCAAGTCTTCATCTCTTTATGCCACAAACCTCTGACTGCCTCCAGCCTTGATGCCTGCTTTTGAGTTAAGTGTTTGTTTCATTAAATACTTGGGGGAATAGGAGTTTCAGTTGGTCCATTGGTTTT
Organism: Geosciurus inauris; assembly: GCA_004024805.1. Taxonomy (NCBI): domain Eukaryota; kingdom Metazoa; phylum Chordata; class Mammalia; order Rodentia; family Sciuridae; genus Geosciurus; species Geosciurus inauris. The sequence goes on along the minus strand of PVHX01002405.1, from coordinate 28,690 downwards.
ATCAGTAGAATCTGGATCTTGGTGTCGTCATCTAAAAACTGTGAACACAAATGCATTGCAGGCTTGCTACGAAGAGTAAAGAATGATGAAGAAACTCAGTAGTTAACATAGATTATTTAATTCAATCCTCACTATATCAGGGCAGATCTGATTGATATCACTATTTGATAGACGCCAAGATACAGATATACCAGTGTGATGCTCTTAGCATGTAGTAATCATTCGATCAACACTATTCTTTTGGATTTTGGTTAAAGAAATGTCCTTTCATTGTAATTTCTCACTGAAAGGTGTTTACTTCTCCCTGTTTCCTGATATAGTCCCATCCTGGGTTCCTGGGGTTAAGACTTCAGCCTATGATTATTTGCAGGACACAATGTGACCAAGACAAAGGGGAGGTGGAAACATGAGAGTAGCCTTAGTCCAACCTACGTGTTCTCAGCAATACCACCAGAGATGAGCTGCCTCCTGCTATGCAGTGAGGCTCAGTGCTCTGACACATACATAATGCTCGTAACTCTGATTTCCCTAAGATATTTAACTGAACTGCTGACAGTCTCTTTGACTGGACCAGAGAAATTTGATTTTTTTTTTTTTGGTATTGGGGATTGCGCTCAGGGGAGCTTAACCACTGAGCCACAAACTCAGCCCTTTTTATATTTCTTTCTTTATTTTCTAAAATATTTTTTGAGACCAGATATCACTAAGCTGTTTAGGGCCTCACTTAATTACTGAGGCTGGCTTTGAACTTGTGCTGTCTCAGCCTCCCCAGCTGCTGGGATTATAGGGTTGTGACACCACACACTGTTGAAATTGGATCCTTTGAAATTTCTGGCATAAACTGGGTTTGGTGGTGCACACCTATAATCCTGGTGACTCAGGAGGCAGTGCTGTCCATAGGAGTCCTTTCCTTATCACCCCCAGGAGCAGCCTACTGCAACCAATAAGAGACCTAAATGATATAAGAAACTCGATCAAGATCATACTTCGTGCTAAGTGGCAACTGGAATCTGTTTCATAGGATGTCTCAGATAGATACTAATGAAGCCCTTTGGATACATACAGGAATAAATTATGACTCATTTCCATTTCAAATTCAAAAAATAACTGAAAAGAAATACAAAGAAGGAAAGTTTAAATTATAAAACTAACTAAATAAAATAACTCCTTATAAGAACTAGTCATCTGATTGATAATTTTCAAGTAAGGCATCAATTAAAGTTGCACAAAAGATCATTTATCCAGCTGTCTGTCAAATTTTTGCAGCAAATTCTGAGTCCTGTTCATTTTTGGTGGACACATAGCAGAGTTTTCTTCAAAGTCATATACTTTTCACTCCCATCCAGAAGGATAACTAATACAGCATTTTTAGGGTGAAAACAAAAAACAAACAGAAATGTTTCAAGTCTTTATGATTCTTCCAATTGTAATCGAATAGATATAATATAAGCAATTATAAGTTATATTTCACAAATTTGAAAAATCTCATTTTATACCTGTGTGATTACAGAGAAACATTCTAGATATATGAGTAATTTCCTTTAAAAATATTCCTTTCAGGGATGCATTTAGTCATTTTTTTTTTTGTTTTTGTTTTTTGGTATATGTGTCTTCATTGCTCAGTGTTATTGAATGTAGTAGTCATGCATATCCCCCATCTTTCAGATTAAAATTTGAGTACTGTTTTTTGTCAATAACCACTACTTTTCTTGGACCCAGGATAAAGGAACAGATCATCTCTGAAACATTCCCATTTTCATGGAAGAAAATGAAACGCATACGTTAGAGCCACATGCGAGTTTTCAAAGCCTGTGTTCTTTGGTATCGTTTGTTACTTCTTTTGTCATTTCTTTGGCCAAAGGAAGTCATGTGGCCAAGACTGGGGTCAATGGAGCAGAAATGTATGATCCTTTTATAGAGAAGGCCATTCTAATTCACACAGGAAAGTACCTAATGTCAACAGGTCCCCTTAAGAAAAGGTAGTAAATATTTTGAACAATAATATAACCTATCACAGTTAGCTAAGAAGAAAATAGTAATGTAGTTCTGTCCACAACATAGCAGCATCTTAGCCTATAAATAATCCAAGGAACAAAAGAAAACTTTCAGTCTGTGTCTGTGTTCCAATAGCTAATAGACCTTTGGGCAAGGCACTGCCATGTTTCCCCTGGGGAAGGCAGAAGGTCAATGATTCCTTTGCTTGTGTTACCTCAAATGGAAAACTTTCTTATTTGGCATCTGAATGTAGAAAGGGAAAAATAGTTTTTCACGAACAGATTTCACAGACTAGATAACCAATCAGCATTAGTTCCTATGGGATAACCAGAAAGCAACTATTAGGTATTCACACAGTTTGTGGGCTTGAGGTAAATCAGAACTTGGCAGAACAAATTCCAACAGGAGGCGGTGCTACAAAGCCTGCTGGAGAAGTGCACCAGAAGGGAGTGTCCAGCAGAAAGCAGCTGAGGACCTGCAGACCATCTCAGTGGGGAGCTGGAATTGGAACCAGAGAGGTCTGGAGGAGCAATGTGCCCACTGTGTAATCTGAAGTAGAGTTTTCTTGGCACATCTTCATAACATTTCTTTGGACTCAATGTGGTCAATGTATTTAAAGTGGGGATATAATAAATGAATATAATCTGGAAGATTGTACTCTCGCTTGGTCAACGAAAAGAAAGAAAGAAAAAGAATTTGATCCTGTCTGCCTCCTTTTTCTCCCACAATGCTTATCCAGTTGTTCAGACAGTAAATGACTCTGTTGCATCATAAAGGAAGATTAGTTTTCCATGCCCTTACCTGGTCAACATCTTTGTTTAAGTGAGCCTTTTTATTGCTGTGACCAGAGGAAGGGACAAGAATAATTTCAGAAGAGGAAAAGTTTATTTAAGGCTCAGGGCTTCAGAGGCCTCAGTCCATAGATCACCAATTCCATTACTCTGTGCCCACGGTGAGGCACAGAGTTCTCATCATGGCAGAAGAATGTGCTGGAGGAAAGCACTAGGAAGAAAAGAAAGACAGACAGACTCTTGCTCACCATGGACAAAATATAAACTCAAAGGAAAAGCCCTCAGCTATCTACCTTCTCCAGTCAGACCCTATTTGCCTACCATTAACCTCTGTCAGTGGATTATTGCACTGATTAAGTTGCAGCTTTCATAGCCAAATCATTTCGCCTCTAAACTTTCTTGCCTTGTTTCACACATGAGCTTTTGGGGGACACCTCTTATCTAAACTGTAATACCCTTCAAGATTCAGTGGAAACTTCCCTTCTAAGATTTTTGTTGTTGTTGTTTTACCCATTTATAGCCTTATGGTACCCCACCTAGATTAGTCACTCACTATGTGTGAGTCTAAGTAGTTTGTAAATTTGTATCTGCTACCTGTCTCACAGTGCTGCTTGTTTCTATGTATTTCTCCCCCAATGAATATTTATTCAATGTTTGCTTCTTCAGAATAAATTAGACATCTCTACGTTGCCAGGTAGAGTTTGTATCTTTTCAACTTTTTAACTCCAGCATCTAGATGCTCAATAAAAACTTGTGGAATGAATTAGCACCCAGTTAGCCTACATTGCCACTATAGAACTAAAAATATCAGCACATATTCCCAAGTAGAGAAATGACTGTGTTAATAATTGTCATTTGTTGAATACTGACCATATACAGTGTTCAATCCTTCATCATATATTTTTATTTCATTTAATCCTCACAATATGTTTACAAATTCAGTAGCAGTGTCTATATTATATTAATTACTAAAATAAAATTGGAGGGGAGAGAAATTAGGTAATAACTAGATAACTCACAAGTGTGAACCTATTGCTGTGTTTCTGAGCATCTTCCAAAAGAAAAGTAAATAAAACTAAATTGTAATAACGTATGAAGGCATAGACTATTGTTCCTTTCTTAAACACATCCTAACACTTCTGCATAATAGATATGTTCTAACCAATAATTTTTAAGAGTTTCTTCCTATATTGAATAAAGACTGATATATAAGCATATAAAATATCTGTTGGGAAGATATGCTGAAACTACTTTCTCAGAATTCTGCAAGTGTTCTGATACCTTAGTTTCCAGGGTTCTATTTCATAAAATAAATATATACTAACATTCAAATACAGAATTGAATATCTTGATATTCATTTTTGTATCTGCACATCATAAAGGAAATCAAATACAACTGGCTTATCAAATGGGTTGGACTTAACAGGCAAGCAAAAAACAGCTTTATTATTTCTTGCCACAATTTTAAACTAGGTGTAATGGATTTCCTTCCCTAACTCAGGATAATGGAGTAGGTGTAACTCATCTCTTCTGGGCCATTTTGCCATATTAACAATTGATCCTCAGAAGTGAAGCAAATCCAAATCAAAACTTGAACCTCTCATTCAGGTAAAATCCCCTCTTCTGTGCCCAGTTCAAGACCTATTCACAGTGAGCTCTAGCTATTCCCTGTAGTGAGGAGGGAAGGAGGCTTGTTTGGCTTTGTTTCTGTAAGCTTCTGTCCTTGGGTTGGTTCTTTCAGATCTTGGTGAGTTTGGAAGCAGGTGCAGGAACAAGTTCTTTCTTGACTTGGCTTTAGCAATCGCATGGGGTATCCCCTGTGTGATAGATGTCAAACACCGGTATTTGTGCTAATGAGACACCTTTATAGGCTCTTCATAGACCAGGTGTGTGTAGAGTTTCTGTGTTCCGTTGTTCACTGATTTGGTCACTGTATTTTTTCCTCATCCCTATAAAACCCTCAGCTTTCCCTCTGGCTTATACTTTCTTTCTGCTTCAGGGACTTTCCTGGTAGATCCAGGAGACCCATACATGATCTACCCAACATTAGGAGTGCAAGCATCTCATTGCAGCCTCTCTTCATAGATCTCTGCCTAATAGCATCCTCTGTTCTTCAAATTTACAGGGGCAGCCAGACATGTTGGCATCTACCTGTAATCCCAGCAACTTGGGAGGCTGAGGCAGGAGGATCACAAGTTTGAAGTCAGCATCAGCAATTAGGCCCTAAGCAACCTAGCAAGGCCCTGTCTCAAAATAAAAAAATAAAATAAAATAAAATAAAGCTAGTGATGTGGCTCCATGGTAAAGCACCTCTGGGTTCAATCCTGTGCTAAAATAATCCATTCTCCCCCACAGTCATTACCTCCATTTCTCCCAAATCCCAGGTACACAGGTCAATTTCACCTCAAAGCTCTTCATTATTCTTCAAGCCATAGATCTTCTTTCCTCGACTTGCAGTGGGAATAAACATATACCTATACCTTCCCCTAAGGTAGGTACACATGTCTTTATATGTCTTTAAGCAAATCTCTGTCTCTTCAGTCAGTTTCTAGTCTTCTCCTATTCCCTGGAAGATGGTAATTGGTAAAGCATTCACAGAACTGGGATTTGACTGCCCCTTAGTAAGACACGGATAATGTGGTACAGGCAGAATGGCTCCCCCCAAATTCCCATCTCCAATTCCTGAAAAAAAAGTACATTATGGCTTGTGATAATCAGGACTTTGTGGTTGTAATTAAATGGCAGACCTTAAAATAGGAACATAATCCTGGGTTATTTTTGTGTGCCCAATCTAATCATATGAACTCTTAACAGGAGGAAAGCATTCTTCACTAGAAGCAGAGGAGATGAGACTGAAGTTGAAATGAGACAGACTGAGAGTAGGACAAAGATTCAACTTGTTGTTGCTTGTCTTGAAGGCAAAGGGATCCACCAGCCAGGGAATGAAGGCAGTCCCTGGAAGCTGAGAATGGCCAGTAGCCAGCAAAGTCATGGAGGCTTTAGTCCTACAACCACAAGAACTGAATTCTGCCAACATCCCGGGTGAGTTGGAAGCAGATTCTTTCCTGGAACCTTCAGATATGAATCAGGTTGGGCAGGGCGTGGTGGCTCACACCTGTAATCTCAGCAGCTCGGGAGGCTGAGACAGGAGGATCGTGAGTTCAAAGCCAGCCTCAGCAATGATGAGGCGCTGAGCAATTCAGTGAGACCTTGTCTCTAAATAAAATACAAAACGGGGCTGGGGATGTGGCTCCTAAATTCAGTCCCCAGTAGCAAAAAGGGAAAAAAAAGAGTCCATGTTGGTGGCCACCTTCCTTCATTTTAGCTTCCTGAGATCATAAACAGAGAACTCATTAAACTTGCCTAGACTTCTGAGTGATAGAGCTATGAGATGATAAATTTGCTGTGGTATGTTATAGCAGGAGTAGAAAACTAATACAGAGGGTTTGGTGACACTTTTGAGAACAAAGGGCGTCATTGTCCGTATGATGTTCTTACTTTGGGGTTTCAGCCAGATCACAGGAAAAGTCCTATTTCATTTCTTGTTGCCTATTTACCTTTCCCATGTCAGTGCTTGGCCACCTGCTGCTTCTCCAGAACAGAATAGAGGTCAGCAGATTCATCAGAAGCAATGCCTAGAGAAATTCTGGGCATGATGCAAGGGGGGAGTAGGCTGAATTTTGATGGAAATGTGGTCAAGAAGGAAGGCTTATTTTTGTCCAATTTTATGAGAAAATCATAATGTAATAAGAAATTAAACATGCTTCTATATTGCACTCTTAATAAGAAATATTAAATGTTACCACATACAAGAATGCTAGCAGTTTAACATCAGTGATGTAAAATATGTACATCATATACCTAATCTTCTGAAAAGTTAATTCAGTATTCATGGTGTACCCTTCTAACTGCATTTTGAGAAAAACCTCTCCAGGTAAAACAATTCTTTTGAAGCAACTTTATTTTGTTGAAATGAGTATCAATTAATACATCTTTTAAGTCTATTAGTAATTAAAGGGATGAGGTATAATAAATCACATCTTGAATTTTATTTTATTCTATTATTATTATTATTATTATTAACCACTGAACCACATCCCTAGCCTCCTCCCTTTTAAAAAAATATTTTAAATTGTAGATGGACACAGTACCTTTATTTTATTTTATTTATTTTTATGTGGTGCTGAGGATTGAACCCGGTGTCTCATACATGCTAGGCAAGCACTCTGCCACTGAGCTACCACCCCAGCCCTTCCGAGCCCTTTTTAATTTGAGACAGGATCATGCTAAGTTGCTGAGGCTGGCTTTGAACTTGTGATCCTCCTGTTTCCGTCTCCTGAGCCACTGGGATCACAGGTGTGCACCACCATGCCTGGCTTAAATTTTATTTTTTTTTCAAAATACATTGGGTAGTATTTATCTTCTTAGTGTGTCTCCAAGGCAAAAATGACTTGAGGTTCCTTCATCTCTTGAGTCACCCGGTCTTCGGCTCAGTTTTGGGAGGAGCCGAGCAGGTGACTAAGTCTCCACGATCTGCCCAGGTCTCCATGGTCAAAGGTGTTTCACCTTCTGCTTAGAGTCCTCTGCACTTCATTTGTGTACTTCTAGAAGCTGCCACCAAATGTCCATTTATATAATCCTCCTAAATCAGCATACACACTCGAGCATGCCACCAAATCCCCATTAGACAGTGAGCTCTCATAAGAGTGATTTCTAAACTTTAGAGCAGGGACATTATTTTTTGGCAGGGATTATGCAGGAAGCTGATTGTTGGCAAATATGACCTACTGAACTCCTTTGGAGACCCCAAGCTTACCTGTCAATGAGCCTTACACCTCCACCCTGCTCCCTCAGACCCCACCTTCCTTTATAAGTCATTCTATTTAATCAGGCATGAGGCTTCCTGGTGAGAGACATGAAGAAGCAAGTGTCCCCCATTTTGTAGCAGACTCCACTGTAATTCCCTGGGAAATAAGAACAAATGCATCAGATTACACCTTTTTAAATTGTCTTCTGTCTTCCATATGCCACTCTGAGCTCCAGTGGGTGTCAATTTCACCCACTTCTGGGTCTGACTTGGTAGCAGCTTGCCTGGTACCAAAGAGACATCTGATAAACATTTATGTAATGAATTCAGATCACATTCATACAAAAGAGGATCCTGAGAACGTGAGACTCAGGGAAAACTACCCTAGGTTTGCAGACCAACACTTTCCCTTGTATGTAGGTATCCTTGGACATGGATTTAACCCCCAAACTTTATTTTATTTTTTACATTTATTAAAGGCATATAATAGTATTGACTCCCTCACTGTTGGAGTGATTCCACACATGATAATGTCCGTAAGATAAACATCACAGTGCTTGTCATGCAGCAAGTGGTTCAATAAGCTGCGGGTATTATTACTATGAATACTGAGCAGGAGAAGAGGGAGGAGCCACTCATGAGGCTGAGGGTGGGAGATGCTGAGCGAGCTGTAACCAATGGGAAGCCCTGTACTGGAGCAGAGAGAAGTGGGGAGAAACTTCCCCCACCACATCCTGGTGGCCCTCTAAATTGATTTTTTATGGAGAAATGGACATAGGACCCCCATAGATATATTTTGAAATATACATATGTAGTGCATGTGCAAAATGAATATTTAAATTACTATCAACATGAATGTTGGACATATGCAAAAAGCAAATTAAAGCCATTCGCATTTGCAAACATTTTAACGATTGCAAAAAGCCCTTGAGGTCCCACAGAAGGATGGGGGGGTGGAAGGGGTGCAGATGAAGGGGGAGAATCCCAGAATGTCCTAAAACCAGTGGTTGGATCCTCTGTGCTCTAAATGTTGGCATGTCTCAGAAGTTTGAGAATATCTAATTATCTTCATTTACATGCCACCAAAAGAGATGAGTGTAACATCTCCTGCTACATTAACTATTTATTGGCCTCGTGGCTAGGTGATTGATCTGAAACAGACAACAGATTTCTTAGATGTGAAGTAGGAAAACAATGTAGTGTTGGCTGCCATGACAGAGTCTGTGAGGGGTTTTGCTATTTCAGACACCTGACACCAGCTATGGGAAAGGAATGCATGCATGTTAAGGCCTCTGAAATGTAAGCCATTGGACTGTTCTTGTTTTCTAAATACGATAGGACCAACCAACCTTAATGAATAACTTGTTTTCTTGTTTTAATCAGTGAATGGTAAGTAGTCTCCCCTTATTCACCAGGGCGGGACTTGTTCTAGGAGCCCCAATAGATGCCTGAAACTGAAGATAATACTAACGTTGAGATGTACAGTGCTTTTTTCCCCCCCAAACATATTATACCTATGATATTTAGAAATTAGGTATAGTAGGAGATTAACAATAATAGCAACTAATAAAATAGAATACTTAAAATTATATACTGTAATCGTAGTTATATGAATGTGATTTCTTTCTCTCTCTCTCTCTCTCTCACACACACACACACAATATCTCATTGTCCTGTCCTCACCCTTCTCATGATGATGCAAGATGATTCTATGGCTCTGTGATGAGATGAAGTGGGGTGAGTGACTGTGCTTGTACACTATTTGCAGGTTGAAGGGCAACAACAAAAGCAGCACATGTTTCTTTTCCTTTTTTTCACAACTTCACAGAGAGAAGATCTGTTCTTTCTGTAGATCTAACCAACCTCAACATATGATGTTTTTTGTTTCCTTATTAAATTTAGATCTTTTGCCTTTTCACTTAGAGGAAGTGATTTACAGCTTCTCTTTGGCATAGTCCGATTGCCAGTACCACTACTCTTGTGCTTTGGGATCATCATTAAGTAAGATAAGGGTTACTTGAAAACTAACACTCTGATACCAGAGTAGTCACTCTGATAACCAAGATAACCACTAAACGATTACTGGTTGGGTAAGGTACACAGAGTAGATACACTGGGTAAGGGGATGATTCATATCATGGTTAGGATGGAGCACAATAGCTAGAGATTTTATCAAGGCACTCAAAATGGCATGCAATTGCTCAATTCACAATAGCTAAACTGTGGAATCAACCTAGATGCCCTTCAATGGATGAATGAATAAAGAAACTGTGGTATACAATGGAATATTAATCAGCATTAAAAGAGAATAAAATTATGGCATTCACAGGTAAATGGATGGAGTTGGAGAATATCATGCTAAGCAAAGTAAGACAATCCCAAAATAACCAAAGGCTGAATGTTCTCTCTGATAAGTGGATGCTGATCCATAATGGGGTGGGCGGGCATGGGGAGAACGGAGGAACTTTGATTGGAGAAAGTGGAGGGAGAGAAGAGGATGGGGCATGGGGGCAAGAAATATGGTGGAATGAGATGAACATCATTACCCTAGGTACATGTATGACTGCACATGTGGTGTGACTCTACCTTGTGTACACAGAAATGAAAACTTGTGCTCCATTTGTGTACAATAAATCCAAATGCATTCTGCTGTCATGTATAACTAATTAGAACAAGTAAAAAAATTAAAAAATTTAAAAAATGACATGCAATTTACAATTCATAAATTGTTTATTTCTGTAATTTTCTCTATGTTTTCAGACCATGGTTGACCATGAGTAATTGAAACCTTGGAAAGCAGAACCACAGATAAAGGAAAACTATCGTGTGAGGTAGAAAGGACTTGAGAATTCCATTCTCACACTGCCAGTGCTGATGGCATACACAGTCTTAGGCATTAATTTAGCCTCCAGTGTTTCCACTTTCCTCTATGATAAACAGAAATACAGTTATGTGCCACATAACAATATTTTAGTCAATGATGGACCTGCTCATACTGAAAAATTCTCATCTCCTAGTATTTTTACTATAACTTTTCTAAGTTTAGATATATTTAAATACACAAATACTTAACATTTGTTGTGTTATAATTGCCTATAGGACTCAGTTCAGTAACTTGCTGCACAGGTTTGTAGCCTAGGAGTGTTAGGACCACGGAGCACAGGTGTGTAGAAGGTGATACCATCTAGTATCCTCTGCAGTGTTCACACAATGATGAATTTGCCTAATGACACATTTTACAGAACATCTCCTTATTATTAAGTGATGCATGATTGTAATGTCTTTGGTGCTTTCACTACAGGATTTTGTGAAGATTAAGGTGGTAGATACAGAAATAAAGGGGTCAAAAAATTGGGAGTAATACAGAGTTGTTTGCTTGCTTCCTCTTATTGTTCTTGACATTCCTATTCCTTCTCTCCTCCAATATTCTTCTCTCCTTTCTTCCTCCTGCTTTGTCCATTGGGACCCTTATCCCTTGGGAAACAGAAGAGTATGAGTGACACATTGGATATCAGGGATTTCTCCATGGGTCTACTCTACTCTTTCCATAATAGAAACCATGCAACTAGTCTGTATGGTATAGCCTCCTGCTCCTAGGCTACCAGCCAGGACAGCATGCTACTATATTGACCTATGGGCAATTGTAACAAGATAGTAAGTATTTGTGTAACTCATAATTATACCCAGAGATCATCCAGTCACATTGTCATTTTGGTGGACAAATTACTTTTTTTCAGTACTGGGGATTGAGCTCAGGGACGCTTGACTACTGAGACACATCTCTATTTTGTACTTTTTTTTTTTTTGGTATTGGGGATTGAACTCAGGGGTACTCAACCACTGAGCTACATCCCCAGCCCTATTTTTTTGTGTTTTATGTAGAGACAGGGTCTCACTGAGTTGCTTAGCGCCTCGCCATTGCTGAGGCTGGCTTTGAACTCGCGATTCTCCTGTCTCAGCCTCCCTAAGTGCTGGGATTACAGGCTTGAGCCACCGCGCCTGGCTTCTGTTTTGTATTATATTTAGAGAAAAGGTCTCACTGAGTTGCTTAGTGCCTCACTTTTGCTGAGGTTGGCTTTGAACTTGTGATCATCCTGCCTTAGCTATCCGAGCCGCTGGGATTACAGGTGTGCGCCACTGCGTCCAGCTTGGACAAATTACTTTTAATCTTAAACAAATCTATGTGAAAACTGGAATGTAAAATAGATTTTAAAAAGAGGTGTTCTATTGTGCATGGGAATACAAAGAAGGGGGATGGGTTTAGAGCACTTCTGCATTGGGTTTATCCAGAGCCACCAAATTCCACAGAAAACTGTCAAAACAAAGGTTTTGTCTTCAATTTCCTCATTTCATGTAGGACATAGAAGGTCTGAGAATTAAAATAACTTGAAGCTAAGGCAAGAATGCTTTGTGGACAAGACTGCTTTGATGAAATGACCATGAAGACTCAAAGCCTAATATCCCTGTTAAAGGAAGAATTAGAGAGCATCATCCCACATGAGATTCCACAGGCTGTGAGGTCTTCAGTTTTCCTATATGTCTGGGATCATGGTGGGGAGGGATTAAGTGGCTTTACCTGGAGCAACCCAACCCCTCTCTGGGTCTTAGATCCTCATTTGCAAAATGAAGCAGTGGTGGAATTCCAGTTTTCTTCTTTCATAAATGAAGAAAAGCTCCAATAGAAGCAACATGCAGGGGAGCAGAAGACTTTTTAGGTTATTGCAGCAGGTATAGTCATCTACAATATTTTTTTGTGTGTGGTTGTTATGTGCCAGCCATTATTTTTAGGTGTTTGGGATAAATTAGTGAATGGAGTAGGAAAAAGAAAAAGTTGTAGTCCCATGGAGCTGGTGCATCTACCAAAGGACAGAATTTTGGGTGATAATTTATGTCAATACAGTCCTTTGGGCCAATTGGGAACATTTTACTCACCGACAGTCTTTAAGGAGAGTCTGCTAGTGCTGGGGATTTGTGTATTTTATTTTAATCTTTATCACAACCTCATAAGTGCTATCATTCCCTTTTTACCGAAAAGAACACAGAAGCTCAGGACATTTGCAATAGCTGCTTAATACTACCTGTAAATAATATCAAGAAATTAGGATTTCCTGAGAACCCTCTGGTCTTTCTGTGCCTTTATCTTCTCCCTCAGTTAGATTTTCTCTCCCAGTGAAAAGGCTGAACCATTACAAAGAGTTTCATTTAAAGAAAACCCATTTGGTCATTCATCTTTGTTAATTTAATAAACTGTTTTAGGAAGTCTACTTTATCTAGAAAGATAAAGTAGTCATTTTATCATCATGATATAGTTTGCCATATCCTATACACTGTGATACATATACCTCTTTGTTTTTGAAGATGAGACTTAAAAACAAAACAACAACAACAACAATAATAAAAAAAAACCCCAAACAAAACAAAAACATTCTTGAGGGTAAAGAAGCCTGAAGGCATGATATCACTTGATCTTCCCAATGTGACAACCTGCCCTGGGATCTAATACCTAGTTGCTCTACAGCAATTGTAATGCTAGCATAATATCTGACGTCCCAAGCCACGACTTCATTCTGGTTGCCTGACTTCTCTGCCTCATTGTCTCTGAGTTGAGCAAGTCGGTTTGCTTTTGCAGTCCTCTGTGTTTATTGATCAGACCCTGTCATCTCTGAGATGGTCCTTACATGCAATTGAACCTTCCACCTTCCGGGCCCTCCCACTCGCCTCTCCATAACCTCTGGACACCCCTTCACCTGGGCTGTCAGAATAATGAAGGCTTGATTTCAATACCTTCCCTCATTTCTCTGTTCACTGCTCTGCGGGTTAATGCAGATTCCAAACTTCAACAAGCAGCTGTTAAACATGTCATTAACACTGCTTCGGCTGCAAATGAGACTCTGCTACTGGGATTACTCGGTGAGCTATAGTTTTGTGATGAGCTTTGTCAATCACAGCTGACCTGCTGTGTACCGAATGGAACTCAGATTATCTTCTTTCTTCCTCTGACTCTTGTCATTTTTTTTCACAAAGAATTACTATTCTACTCCCCGAAAGATTGATTACTTGCACAAATAAGAGAGTCTGAGACATTAATACAAAATTCACAGGCTTTTCTTTATCTCAAACCTGCAACTCCCTCTACATTTCCTCCTGGTAATTATATTAGAATTGTGTACACTAGGAATTGCCATCTGATTATTATGAAACTAGTTTTGTCATGACAAAAATGAGCTTAAGTCTTGTTTTTTTGGAAAATGATCAGTACAGTGCACTGGATGAGAGAGAAGGAGATTAAATCCAACTTGCTTTCATCCATGAATGCTTTCATCTCTTTTTCAAACACAGGAAATGATTACCACTGCTATAAGCTGCAGTACATATGAGTGAAAAAGGATAAGGAAATATTGAAAATTCTGTAACCAACTGTAGGACATAATATAGGTCCCTGGCACCCACTGAGAGACATACACTTGATTTTTCCATATTGCCAATGTCAAGAGTTTCATATTTTAAAGGGATCCTTGGCTTGAGGTGTGACATTATGGGCTGATGAATAAACAAATTGGCTTTTTAAAAGTTTATTTGCACCATTTTTTCCCCAGATAGTTAAGATTGAATTTACAAAATCTAATAATTCTTAGCTATAATGAAACATCACTTCATGTTTATAGTTTACTAAGAAAGATAAAGTAGTCATTTTATCATCATGGTATAGTTTACCATATCCTTGAATAGACTTGGTCTTCAAGATCAGTGATCCTAGCCTATTCTTTATATCCCCGATGTCTAATATGTTATAGCTACTAAACAGATAATTGTTAAAATGAGTGAATGAATGAATGGATGAATATTCTGTGGGCAATTTAGTGTCATCTTGAGATTAGAGAAATAGATATGGTCTTTAATTGTCTTTTATTTTATTTAGTTCTTCTATAATTTAGACTTTTCTTCTTTCTAGTTTCACAGACATACACATGCACATATATGTGTGTACACACATGCTCACCCACGCATACCCTAGCAATGCATATTCCGTCCCAAGTCATTCTTTCTGATAGGCTTCATTTCTTTAGTGAGAGTCCACTTTGCAGCTACTACATCAGTCATCTATATAGCCATCATAATGCTGTGTAACAAAACCGCACAACCTGCAGGGGCTTTTGATACAAAGATTTATGCAAATATGTCTGGGATCACTTGGGGGGTTTGGTTAAATGGTTCAGCTGATCTTGGTTGGCATTGATTATGGGCCTGGGGATCAGCTATTGAATGATCCAGAGTGGCTTCCACTTAGATAGGGCCACTTGGCTCTGTTCTTTGGGTTTCTCATTCTTCAGTAGCCTCATGTGCATGTGTCCCTCAGTCATGGAAGAGAGGGGTGAGTCACATGTCTAAACTCACAGGCTCCTAAGGTCTTTCTATGGAACCAGTGCTTCTGTTAGCACAACCACAACAGAAGAGTTAAAGGAACACTTTCTCTTTTGATGGGAAGAAATCCAAAGTCACATGCCAAAGGACATGGTTAGAGGGTTGAGGAGTTCAAGCATTTTTGTAAATTACACTTTTTGCTAGTAACTGAATCCCTTAAAATGAAAGAATTATCAGTCACCTTGAATCGAGGGTCCTTACGGTTCAGTTTATGTCTCTATGGCCCTGAATTGCATGTGCAAAAAATGGAATTGTGTCCAAATTAGGTAAAAGGTAGAAATGTGCACTTCCTCATATTTGGAATCAAGAGACATGCTATTCTAGGTCACTGGAAAACACAAGTTTTCCTACAGAAGGTTGTCATTCTTGCTGCTACTGTACGTGTGAAGAAAAAGCAACAGAGACAGTGGGGGGAAAAGAACTGCTGAGAGAGAAACAGAATGGGAGGTGACTGGAGGGTGGGGACAATATGGCAAAAGGAAGTGACACAGGGATTAGAGCTCCCAAAAGGAAGACTTTGTCACCTCCCGATTCTATCAGAGACAGCAGGAGAAGAAAATACAAAAGTCAGCTTTCAATGGATCAATAAAGTGATCACTAAACAAAGTCCAGGACCCAAGGTTATTTGGGTGTTTCATATTTTGACTCATTTACATTTCATGAGCCCCAAATAGTGCTTCTCAGTATTCAATTTTTTTTCTCCATTGATTTTAATTAAGCTCACCATAGGCTAGCAACCCTGATGAACGAGGAAAGTGTTTTCTATCACAAAGCTATCTAGGTTCCGAGGAAGGAATTCTGGGGCTCACTCACATCTTATTCAAAATGTTTTTACTTCCTTCCTGTGCCATGATTTTTAGAATGTGAAATAAAGACACATTCAGCTGCTACACCATAAATATTTTCCACTCTGTAAGTGTGAAAATTACCATATTATTCCTGATTCAGACATGTCATATGGAATCTGGGATCGGTGATAAGTGCTGTATATAGAGTGGCTCCTGTGCAGGAAGTGGCGCTTGGTGGGCTCAGGATGGGACACACTTGCGTGCCTCCATTCAGATGTCGGATCTCACGGCTCCCCTCTTGCTTTCCATCATTTCCTCTTCCTCTTTAAGATTCTGATTTCTGTGTCTCTGACTAGAGCAAGATGATAAACTCATTCAGTGTTGTGGAGTGAACCTAATCTGTCCACTGTGTTTTTTTGTTAAAGTGCCGCCGTTCTATCTGTCTAATGACCAATTCCAAGGCAAACATTCAAGTGCAAGATCTCCTACTAATTTACTCCAAAAACGACCTCAGGAGGAGGGTGGGGCTTGCTGTCCGAGTGATGCGGGTTGAAAGACCAGCGTTTCCAAGAGCACAAGGTCTCTTTACATAGTCTGCCTATTTAAAAGCATAAGTTGTGTAGATCATAACAACCGTTTACAGTGGGAAATGACAAAGATGAGTCCAATTAAAATCAGAGGAAGCCCGGTGTGGTGACGTATGCCTGTAATCCCAGCACTTTGGGAGGCTAAGACAGGAGAATCGTGAGTTCAAACCAGCCTCAACAACACATTCATCAAAGTGAGGTGCTAAGCAACTCAGTGAGACCCTGTCTCTAAATAAAACACAAAACAGGGCTGGGGATGTGCCTTAGTGGTTGAGTACCCCTGAGTTCAATCCTCGGTACCAAAAAAAAAAAAAAAAAAAAATCAGAGGAAAAAGACAGGGAATAGGTGTGTAGTGTTAGCAAAAGCCACTGAGCTCAAAGGTCGTTGAACATCATTTTCCCGAGTAATTCTACTCATTCATATTCTGGAGAAAATAAAGAAAGGAAGAAAAGGGGAAAACAAGGTAGGAGAAACCAACCAATCAATCAAAACTCCCTTTTTGATTATAACATGGAAAATTGCCTATTGCCATACACCAAATGACCCTCAATTCCATGTCTTCAAAGAATTATATTTATTATCTGATTGTTCCTATGGGTCAGCAATCTGGGTAGTGTTCAGCAGGCGTCTGTCTCAAGATCCCTCACAAAGCTATAGTAGGGACATCTATAGCATGTAGGGACATCTAAGTATCTGCTGCGGAGAGGGAGAGAAGGAGAAGATGAACTATTCTAACTTCTCTCAAGGGACCTAGGTCCTTTGCCACACATATGGCTGCCTGACAAAATGGTGGCTGGCTTTCCTGGGAACAGTGTTTCAAGAAAGCAAGAAAGTGGCTGAGAGGAAAGCAAGTCTTTTTTAAACCTAATTTCAAAAGTCACATTTCATCCATCTGCTGCATTATATCTGTTGGAAGCAAGTCTTGCTCACATTCAAGAACAGAAGACATAAAGACTGGGCCGCTGGGTGGGGGGAATCATTACAAACGCTATTGGTAGGTGCCTCTGCATACATCAAAGCACAAAGATGGAAATTAAAACAAAACTTGGTTATAATCTCATCACATCCAATTTTATTAAATTTCTACATATATGAATATAATTTTAATATATGGAAATAAATTTATATTACTTTTCCTTACAGAATTAGCTCATATGACACCCAACTTTCTGAAACGCTTTACCTCATAATGGAACATTCACAAAAAGGAGGGCTTTTATTATTCAGTTAATGAATATTTGTTTTGAAAACTGAAACAAAATCCCCCCAAAATCTATAATCTCACTATATGGCCTTTTATAGCACTTCTATCTTTTTGTTGTTTATACACATAAATATGAATGCTATCTGTTATTATGTCCTTGGGTACCCTGATTCCTTATGTTGCTCTCAAAAGCCTAGTATTATCACCATATTTACAGTGTAAGGGCATCCAATCTCTGCAGTTAACAACTTATATTTATTGTTTATATTCAATACATAAATATCACTTACATTGAACATCATAGTTGTTACACAATGAAGAGCTTAATTAAACTGGCATTTTACATTTTGCCAATATTTTGAGGTACAGAATTAAATACATGTGCTCATCAAATTTAAGGATTAAACTTAAAATACAAATTTATTGTTCCGAAAGAAAATTCCAATATTTCAACAACAGTGATTTAATGATGTTACATCATGCTCAAAATAAAAAGAACCAAATGGGTAAGTTAAAAATAGTAACACAAACAGAACTCTATTTGTGGCTACAAGATTAGCATTTTTGTTTCTGTAACATAATGATCCCGTGTTCTACTAAATTAGTTTTGTTGAATAAAATTGCACTGGTTTGTGGGTTTGTTTGTGTTTGACTTGAGTTTTATATAGTGGTAGAAGAGGCTCTGAGTTAGACAGTTTAGATGCAGTTGACTGTATGATTTAAATGACATTGTGATACAAATTTTGTAATGATTGACTACTTATGAGAATTTTCCCCTTTATGGAGTAGTGTATCCATTTCCATTATCCCATATTATTATTAATAGCAGGCCCACATTTGGAACACTTCTCTGTCTACATATAAGATCTTCCTCTATTTTCTTTGCAAGCAATATCTTAATCTTGAGTTATTTTCTTCTTTCTTTGTATCTCAAAATGTATGGTTAATAGTATGGCTAATGTTGTATGGTTATCAGTATTTCCCCTTTTCCTGCTAATTGAGACTATGTATACATGATATCAATTCACTAGCAACACAAAAGTATTTCAAGCATAGGCAAGGCACTACTATTTCAAATAAAGTCCCTGATGGAATGAAATATACATTCTGAAAGAAAAGATGGGCTGTGTATGTGTTATGTTCCTTCCTGTATATATGTGTTTGAAACATTCCCAATCTCATTCAAATGATAAGCAGTGATAAATTCAATGAAGAAAAATAAAGCAGATGAGATGAATTCAATGTTAATCCCATGAGATTTGACTGTTCATAATTAGAGTGAAAACCTGCCAGAGGAGACAGGTGGGTACTACTTGGTAAAGATCTAGACTCAGTAACATTTCCTGTTCTATGGGTTTTTAAACCTGTCTGCATCTTGAGTCACCTGGAAAGCATTAATAATGCTGTGTCTAGCTCTTACCCCTGGGTTCTGTCACAAGTGCCTGGGCTGCTCTGTCTTGGGTGTTGGTATTTTAAAACAAGTCCCTTGATAATTCCAAGAACTCCATCTCTTGCTTTAAGTATGAAACTTTCCATGTGACAGCATTTGGTTTGAACATGAATTTGATGGTGTCCAACTCCTGCTTCAGTCTCTTTAGTGGCTCATCAAGCTCACAGTAAAGTTTCTCAAATCTGCCCAATAACAAGAGTCACCTGGGTTGCTCAAGTCCAGATCCTTGGGATCCCCTCCCCATCTACTGAATCTGAATCTCTAAGAATGGAACCAGTGGATCATCTCAGCCCTTTATAATAAGGAACTTGTGTGATGTTTAACATCTGGCAACTTTTTACACCTTTCTCAAAATATATTGCCTGAATTCCTCTCACGGTGACCAAAGCCCATCATTCTGGCTTCATCTGTTATCCTTCAAACCTATCAGACTGACTACCTTACCATTTACAGATGACAATCCACTCTTTTAGTCTCCTGGTTAGAAACCTTTGCCCAACACATGTGGACCGTCCAGTGTTTACAATTTACCACAAGAGGCAAAAGGAAATTTTGGTAAAGGAAATGATGTTGTTTTGGTATGATAAGCATTGGTTACCTTAGAGACAATTGGTAAGGAGAATGTTTTTCAAACTAAGGGTGCATTGTGCAATTTTCTGTCCCCAACTCTTTTTATTCCTCATGTCATTTTCTATCAATTTTGCATCTCCATGGACTGAGGGACATTTTTGTTATAATTTTTTAAATGACCTCAGGAACCTCCTTTGTAATGATGATTTAATAAATTTAGATGTATATAGTTAGATTATGTAAAAAGTGATCTTTTTGAAACCCTGACAGCTCATTTGATTTTTTTAAAATTGCCCAACGAGGCTAGAAAACTAGAACTCATCTACATTTCTTGGAAAGTCTGAAGGAAAAAATACCAGGGGATTTAGGATTATGCCTGGCTGCACAGCTGTCCAGAGGTTGGGTGGAATTTAGATTTCTGTGTTTTCAGTGCAGAGTTTTTTCATGTTGCCAAGTATTGTCTTATCTCCTTGTTCACATTTATGAATTATCCCTACTATTTCTTTGACAGTCCTTGTTTAGCTTATAGGTCATAAATGCTAATTTCCTCTTACCATTAACATATACTGCGAAGGTTGAGAGTAAAGTGTTTCTTTTTATTAATGAATTAGTGTGGTTAGTTTTACTTTGTGTTAATTACAAATCATGTGATTATTTTTGAAACCTCTGGATTATTACATTTATAAAAGTTTTAGATATAGGGAGCTAAGAGACAAGAGTTTTTGTTTCTTCTTCTTCTTTTTTTTTTTTTTAACTTAGATGGTCAGATGGGATTTCTAATTCAACTTCCTGCTGGAGAAATGGAATCTTTTCATTTTGGGGAAGAAGGAAAGATCCTTTCTGCTGTAAGACTGTACCAGAGAGGGCAATAAAGAGTTTGGTAATATCGAGAGAAAACCACAGCTTTTAGATGATCATTTTTTTGGCTTTTTGAATTTCTTTTGTTACCTTATCATCAGACTCGGAATGTTCCATTTTCTTCTTCTCTGTTAAGTGAGTGCAGTGAGAGGTGACTCTGTAGCAGACTCAGTAGTGAGGTTAAGAGTCAAATCTGATTACAGCAAAATGAACTATTGCCCTTTCTTTGTTGCTTTGGGGCTGCATGTCTGTGCTCTCCACTAGCAGTTGAGATTTAGTTGATATGGGCATCAGCATCCAGATCTGGGAAGAGCATGGTTCCCTCTGCCTGTAAAGCTCTCTCTTGCCTTGTACATGGCTCTCATACTTCCATCTGTTAGGTCTGGGCTTACCTGTCAGCTTCTCAGAGGGGCCTGGTGCTGTTCTGAACACTGTCCCTGTTATCCTGTCTCATGGCACCCTTCTCTTTCTCTTCATGCCACGAAACACAATTTGTAGCTAAGTAATTATTTGATAATTGTATGCTTCCCCCAATGGACTTTCAGTTCCCAAATGATTCATATCATTTTCCCCAGTGCCCTGCCTTTGGTGCCTAGAGCAATAGTAATTATTACAGGGTGAATGAATGAATGGATGAATGAATGAATGCTATTTCCTCTGTTTGGAATGTTATTTTCCATCCTTGCTCTCAGAGAGGCCAAACAAATTTTTTTTTAAAGTGTGCAAATATCAGTTTTTCTTGCAAAACATGTTCACGCTTCCTCTATCACTAGAAAAATGTATTCTTTTCCATTTCCGCTTACTGAGCCCTTGCATGTATCTCTACAATTATAATGCAAAATAAAACTTATTGGTTTTATTCTTCTGTATTTCTACAACACCATACCGAGGCCTTCTTTCTGGAAAAAGTGTGCATTGTTAGCTTGCATGTACCATTAGTAGGCGATGGATAAACATCCTTCAATATGGTGGAAGGACTGGTGGAAAAATGACTTTAAACAGCAGACCAACTCCAAAATCAAAGCAAAAATACTAAAGCATTGAGCTCTTTAGCAAGGCAGGGATGATATTTTGGAAGAGCATAGTTTGAACTTTTTCTAGGTGATTCTCATCTCAGAAAGCTCACAGAAGTACTTGCAAAGGTACTGATTATAGATTGTAGACATGGATCTCATGGGTATTTGATTTTACAACAATAATATTCCTCTTCTTAGCTCCAGTTTCTCCAATGTAAGCTGCCTGCTTAGTGAATAAGTAAGTGTTGTGAGAAATATCCTGTAACTCATTGTGTTCTTGTGCTAGAGTGTGGTCTTCTTTTGGGTGAAACAAGGAACTCTGCTGTTGGCCGGTAATTAGTGGCTGTGCACGCTTTGTGAATAGTGTGGCAAAACCTTATGTGAACTGGATGATGCAGGCTCATTGCATTTTGTCTCAAAGCAACGGAAGCAGTACCACTGGCAAGATTCTACCACGGGACCACCGAGCAGGTGAATCAGTGTTGTGAGTTTGCACACTCTGGAGCCCTTAGTCTCTCATTTGTGTCATTAGACATTTTATAATAAGGCAAGTTACTTTTGCAGTGCAATTAAAACATTTTAACTTATTTACAAAAAGACTTTCTTATAAAATTTTCCCTTTGCTTTAAAAAGTGTAATATTCAGCGTGTGACATTCAGTATGATAGTGAATCTTCAGTCTTGCAAATTCTTAAACTTTCTGAATTTTCTTGTTCTTTTCTTTTTGGAATCTTTACAGCTATGAGTTTCATTAAGGGTTGAGCATTTCTTATCCAGAATAACTGGTACCGGAAGTGGTTTTGGATTTGAGCTATTTTCAGATTTTGGAAATTTTTCATACATCCAAATCCAAACACAAAGGGCATTTATTTTCATGCATACCTTGCATATATAACCTGAAACAATTTTATACAGTATTTTTGATAATTTTATGCATGCAAAGATTACCATTATGTTGAATTTTCCATCTACGGTATCATGTTGGTGCTCAAAAACTTCACATTTTGAAGCATTTTGATGGTGGAATTTGCAGAGGAGGGATGCTCTCTCTGTATTATTATTGATCTGCTTTGAGTGATGTTGATTCTATTTTACGTATTTCTACATATTAATTGCAGGTAGAGGGTATTAGTGATGTTGGAGCAGTTTGAAGTGGTGAGATAAAAATCAGAAAGGGAAAGGATAGTAAATTAGAAACAGCACATAGGAGCTCCATCCACAGCAGAAAACATCAGGACTTCTGAATATTCTCTATACAGAAAGCTTTAAACATCTAATTCAGGAAGCCCAGCTCTGAGCTGACTGTAACACCAAATAATTTCACTAAATTTAAAACATTCTTCCGTTCTGCTTATCAGTTTTGAGCCCCAAAGCCCTTGCTAACAAGAGGAATACAACAAAAATTAAGAAAATGAAAACACATAAAAGGACATTTGGTGTACAGTGCACACTAAGAGGGAAACCAGGAATTTTGGTATGCTCTTCTGGCTGGCCTTTGCATGCTAATGAAAATCAATCATTATTCTTCTGCTAAACGAAGGCCATTTCTCCTGCAGCCCTTCAGGAAGCACACTGCACCTGATGCTTTCTTTGACGCATTTGGAAGTCTGAACACTCAATTTCTTGCCACTGCCGGCTTTTGAAAATTGGCCTCTCCCCTCCTTGGGATTTAGCCGCAGACTCAGCAATGACTCCAAAAAGCCCTTGCACATTGGGGGTTTAAGGCCGAGGTTAGGGGCTGGATTTTTTCAGGAGTAAGCGGAATGTTAATGTGCTCACTGCAGATGACGAGAGGAAATGAGAATATATACCTGAGTGTATTAGTGCATCAGGCGGCTCCTGTCTTGGAGTTGTCATGAGCCATAGAGGGGTCATCAGCACTGATAACTGTGCTCATACCCAAATTATTCAATGGCAATTTATTTGCTTATTTTCACCATCACAAAGACAATGCCTCGTCCACGAGTCAGAGACAATTCTTTGCCTGCACAGGTTGGGGTGCTCGATGTACATTCAGAGCCACGCACAGGAATGCGGAGAAGTCGACTACCACAGCTATTTAATCAGGAGTGTTTGTTGATTTGAACAGAGGCCCTATGCTGTGAAATGAAAACAGAAAACCAAATTTTCTTGAGCAATCTTGCTGTTCCTGCTTCAGGTGCTAGGCCATTTCACTAAAGCAGCTCAGACGAGAATGTCATTAGTTCTTAAGCCCCAGGTGAATTTGCCACTGTTCCACATGATTAAGCCAGATAATTGTGTGTTGATAGCGAATGTGGTTGGTGAAATACAATTTCTAGGACCTTCCTAAACAAACACAATGTAGGAGTGAGTCAGAGTGCTGTCATTTCAGTCCTTTGTCACAGGTTTTGCACAGGCAGACATCGCTGGCGAGGGCTGGCGACCAATTCAGTGGCGACGGCCATCCCCGGGCTCTTAAAGGTGACCCGGCTTTGAAAAGCAACTCACACATCATTCTGCATTTGCTTAGGGAAGAGGATAAAGGACATCTCATTAAAGTGCCAATATACGGTGCCGCCTGCTACTGGCACCTTGTTTTGGACCCTGAATGTAAATGATGACTTTAAGTTTGTTTTAAAAAGCATTCGTGATTTCAACGATCCTTTCTGAAATGTGTAAAAATACCGACGTCTCCAATGATAAAAACAACAACAACATCTGCCAGTGGCAAAATATAGTCAACTTTCAGGGCCAAGTTTTTGGAAGCAGCCGATGTGTTTGCATGTGTGATATTCTTTTTCACATGTAAGTTTCTGTGGATGTAAAAAATATGTTTGTATGTACAAATCAGGTGTTTGTGTCTTAAACTTACAGGAACTATGGCTTTTAGTGCACCTATGTGTTGCGGCTTTTGTGACTGATAGTATGAAGGTGTGAAGCTTTTCATTTGTGACTGGGCGTGGGACTTTGGGTGTTTTCATTTTTTTTTTGTAGTTTTAAGGTTAAATCTACTTACCTTTTTAGAGGGACCACATTTCATGTCAAGATGTGCTTTACTTTCTTCCTCCTCACTTCCCTTCAAATTACCAACAACAGCAGCAGAAACAGTGATAAGACACTTCATTCTGATAGCAATTTTTTTTTTGTCTATCTATAAATTTCTTGGTTGATCCTTACAAAGAAAGACTACTGCTCACTTCTGAAGACAAAAGAAAATAAGGCTAAGAACAGATGTCAAAAATAGAAGATTGGAAAAATAATAGGCCCCTGAACGGCATGAAAAATCACACACACTTTGAGTACAGACAGATGTGGTGCTGGAGGGCTGAGACCTCCAGTGTAGACAGCTTTCCATGCCAATACTAGTCAAAATCATTATTGTGACTGCAGTGCAGACTTGGTCCCAAGGTGGGCTCTTCTCGTCACCACTCTAATTCTTCCAGATGCTGGGAGGCAGGTATAGGTGGTGGCTCTGGAGAACCACCTATTGATGAGCAAGCATGTTTTCAGAGTGATCTGCCACAGTCCCTCATGCTGTCGCCACCTCCCTGGCCTCTATTCCAGTGGCTCTCCGCTTCTTCAGAGTGAAGGATCTCTCCGAGTGACTCCTTTCCTCCAGCCATCCTTGGCTGCCTTAGCCTTTGAGCTTTTCTAGGCCCCTTGTAAGACACATATTTTGGATGTGGTTCCCTTTGTCAAGGGAATTAAAGAAAAATTTTGAAGGTTATACTGGAGAGTGGAAGATGGAGATGATTCACAAAAGCACTGTCCCTAAAGGAGACCAACTGCTCAAGGCAACAGAATCGTTCATCACTGGGTGGATTTTTTTCCTAGGT
Source organism: Geosciurus inauris (assembly GCA_004024805.1). NCBI lineage: Eukaryota > Metazoa > Chordata > Mammalia > Rodentia > Sciuridae > Geosciurus > Geosciurus inauris. The sequence goes on along the minus strand of PVHX01002405.1, from coordinate 3,405 downwards.
AGTAGTAAACCCAAGGGAAGTGGTTGCTGGTCCCAAGCGAGGGAAAGTGTTGATGAAAAGTCCCGCCTGGCGAGATGTCTGTATCTTCTCCATTCATCCCTGCTTCAGTTAAAGTGTGATGGACCTATGCAAATCAGCTTCGCTTAGGGAAGCAGACTGGCATTGTCTTGAAACATTTGGGTTATCCTGATAAAAATGAACATCTAGTCACTGGGCAAGACCCAGCCTTGAAACAGGGAAAGCACTGCACAGCCCTGGGTTGGAATTCCCTGTGCCACACACTAAGTCAGCAACCTGACAATACATTCTATTGATATCCTCTTTGGTTACCTCATTTGTGAAGTATGAAACTTGGGTGAAACCTGGGTGAGATTACCCCTCGTTTATTTTTCGACTCTAGAAGTTCATGATTCTTTAATGCGATAGAGGACCATTAAGCTTTGGTGGAGGTAGAACAAAGGATGGGAAGCCGATACGGAGTCTTAAGGAACAGAAGATGGGTACAAGACCCCCAGCTGGGGTGGAGGACATTTGCTGCCTGGGCAAGACCTATGACAGAGAAGATGCTAGAAGCAAGGGCAGCCTGAAACCTATTGGCTGACCCACCAGCAAGATGATCTGTGGCCCGACTCAGATAGTGGAAAAACTTCTGTTTCTGAAGATGAAATGGGATGAGGTTTAGAAGGGAAAACATTCTTATTATCTTGAAGTACCACAGGGGTCAGGGGATATTCCTAGAAGGCAGTCAGGTAGACTAAATAAGCTTCTCATTCAAGAAATTCTACTTAGCAGATAAAGTTGGATCAGAATACAGTCTAAGGTTAAAGTAGGGCCTTTTATTCACTTAAACATTGGGAGGACGCAAAGGAACTGCTAGACATGGGTACTCTTGTCTAACATGACGGAATCTTGAAAAATTCCCCACACTTTTTATGTAGCTATGGAGTGTTAAGCATAAAAGTTTATTTTAATAGTAAATTGAAAATATGATAGATGCAGAAAAGAGAAAGCTCTAAAAGTCAGCTCTATCCCTGACATTAGGCATGTTTACATGATTTGTTCAGATTTAAATACATTTCAAAATACACACCTGAAAATCAAAATTCATAGATCTGTTTGTTTGAACATCTCAGCAACACCTTTGGTTCGTGGCTGTGACAGCACAGGTCTCTGAGCAGGTGGAAAGAGGCCATTGGCAAGGCTAATTTTGCTCAGAATCTTAAGGCTGCCCTTCGGAAAGGGTAGTGATGTGTGTGTCCCTTGTCATCTGCCACCTGTACATGTTCACCTGTGACAGAGCAGGAACCCACTGGACCAAGTGGCCAAGTGGAAGCTATAGCCAAGTCACCAGTGTGAGACCTCGTGTGTTTCTGTCCACAAAGTGTAGCCAGTGTTTAATGGAGAAGGAGGAGGGCTGCAGTGGTTCCCTAATGAAAAGCTGCAATAGGACAAGCTGGGGTACTGTGCTCGTCCTCTGGGTGAATGGGGCTATAACCGCACGATTTCTATTAACAGAAATGGCAAGCATGCTGTTACATATGCCTGCTCTGTACAGAGTGCGGTTCAGCCTTTCTTACTGGTGGGCTTTGCCCCTCCTGGCCTCACCAACTGATGTCTACTAATGCCACCATACAGGGGCATTTGAAATTTGGGGAAATGGTTGCATTTTCCCCTCCAAAGTGTCTTCAGAGGCCTATAAAACAGACTCATTGAGACTGAAACCCAATACCATCAGAATGATTTGACTCTGTCCTGTAGAGTACTTCACTGGAGCATGGCTCCTGTGAGTTTTTTTCCATGTAATTTCTGTGGCTCAGAAATGCTTTTCTTTGTTAAGTGATTGTAGCAACAGGAAAGGAAGTATTAGTGGCAGCCAGCATTTTCAAATGAACCATTGTGGCCCTTAACATTTTATAAGTAATCATAAATTTCAGCTGACAGCTTATTCCTTGATTCCTTTCTAATTAGAGATTTAATAACATATATTTCTTGAAGGCGAAAAGTGGTTCTAGCTCTTAGGATGCCAGAAGCTTTGCTGAAATAAAACAACTGAGGCCAATGTCAAACATACAATGAATTCACTGCATAAAAGTGTTAGAAGAGGTTCAGGGCATCACGCTACTAAATTTAGGGGAACAAGAGTGTGTTTTAATACTTTTAAATAATTGTGTCCAAATAGCCTGGCTCAATCCTTAAACAGCTAAATCTTTTTAATGCCTCTCAAAGAGGGTCCCAAATGGATTTAAATGGGTGTGATGAATGTGAAATTTCCCTCTCTTCTTGTAATATTTCCAGAAAAAAAAAAAATGCAATTAATTTGATTTGTAGGTAGGTACAAATCATTAGTAAATTGGGTACTTGTATTTTAAAAGGATTTGGTCTTATTTAACCCTCTCATATCAATGAATTTTGGCCAAAAATGTATTCTGTGAATTTTGAGTCATCCGTCCCCGGTATCGGCTTTTTGTTGTTTTAACACTGTACATCAAAAAAGCTGCATTTAATGTTTTAATTATCAGTGTTTTATTTTCCTGTGCAATAAGGACATTTCATGTACTCTCATCACAAGAGTTCTGAAGCTATTAACTCTTCTGTAGGTTGAAAGGCTTCAGTTTCCCTCTTAATTTTTAAAAAATTTTCTTTAGTTGAATTAGTTCAGAGTAAACCTGTCAGGGTTCTAATTACTCCCCTTTCAGCAGGACTCAAATGTTGGTATCCAAATATTTCTCAGATAATCTCTAAGATTGTATTCAAATGGATCCTAAAAACTCTTTTCTAGAATAGAATAGGTATATAAGTAGCATTTGAGGCTTGCTAAGTGCTAGAATGTACTCCTCTTGAAATCTTTTTGGAAGTAAACTTTGCCATGAAAAAATTATTGGAATTCTGGTAGTTTTATGTGGCTGGAAAGCAAAGCAGACTGCCAGAGAATGAGAGAGGCATGCACAGATAGAAGAAAAGGAATGAAGAGGAGAAGGAGGAGTTGTTAACTGAATTCTAACTGGCCAGAACGATGGAATTTTCTTTTATACGTAGAGTATTCAGTAGGGATTCCAGCAGGGCGAAATCTTATTAGTATAAACTAGAACCCAATAAAGGCTAGTCTAGGTTTTTCTCAATACAGCTTAAAAACAATCTTCTAAAGGATAAAGTTAGCCCAGGTGGCGGTTTATGCCTGCAATCCCAATGACTTGGGAGGCCGAAGCAGGAGGATTTTAAGTTTGAGGCTAGCCTCAGCAACTTAGTGAGGCCCTAAACAACTTAGCAAGACCCTGTCTCAGAATAAAAAATAAAAAGGGCTTGGGGATGTGCCTCAGTAGTAAAGTGCCTTTGAGTTCAACCCCCAGGATGAAAAATAAAATAAAATAAAATAAAATAAAAATAAAAACCAAAAAGCAAAATAAA